>BLSH010289677.1:998832-1015210 GCA_018402905.1 Glandirana rugosa
TAGTCTATCCCGTATGTCTCGTAGTCTATCCCGTATGTCCCGTAGTCTATCCCGTATGTCTCGTGGTCTTCTGGTGCTCTGTATGCCCTATCTGATGCCCTGTATGCCCTATCTGATGCTCTGTATGCCCTATCTGATGCCCTGTATGCCCTATCTAATGCTCTGTATGCCCTATCTGATGCCCTGTATGCCCTATCTGGTACCCTGTATACCATATCTGATGCCCTGTATGCCCTATCTGATGCCCTGTATTCCCTATCTGGTGCTCTGTATGCCCTATCTGATATCCTGTATGCCATATCTGGTGCCCTATCTGATGCCCTGTATGCCCTATCTAATGCTCTGTGTGCCCTATCTGATGCCCTGTATGCCCTATCTGATGCCCTGTATGCCCTATCTGGTGCTCTGTATGCCCTATCTGATGCCCTGTATGCCCTATCTGGTGCCCTTTATGCCCTATCGGGTGCTCTGTATGCCCTATCTGGTGCCCTGTATGCCCTATCTCATGCCCTGTATGCCCTATCTGGTGCTCTGTATGCCCTATCTGGTGCCCTGTATGCCCTATCTGATGCCCTGTATGCCCTATCTGGTGCTCTGTATGCCCTATCTGGTGCCCTTTATGCCCTATCTCATGCCCTGTATGCCCTATCTGGTGCCCTGTATGCCCTATCTGATGCCCTGTATGCCCTATCTGGTGCTCTGTATGCCCTATCTGATGCCCCGTATGCCCTATCTGGTGCCCTGTATGCCCTATCTGGTGCTCTGTATACCCTATCTGGGGCTTTTTGGTGATGCTGGGCTGTATACTCCTGACACAAGGGGTGGAAACTATAAGGGGTGGGGCTTATAAGAAGTGGGAGGGGTCAAAAGGAAGGACGGGGTCTGGCACCCCCATCCTAAAATTTCACCAGCCGCCACTGGACCACATATTATATGGTTTTGGTAAATCTAAAGGAAAATTGTACCAGTAAATTGTATAATGTATGGCCACAGTTAGTCTGTAGGGTTCAATATTCAACTCTTCTGGGAAGACTGTCCACAGGGTTTAAGAGTTTGTCTATGGGAATGTTTGACCATTCTTCCAGAAGCGCATTTGTGAGGTCAGGTACTGATGTTGGACAAGAAGGCCTGGCTCACAGTCCCCACTCTAATTCATCCCAAAGGTGTTCTATCTGGTTGAGGTCAGGACTTGCTCATCCATGTCTATATGGAACCTTGCTTTGTGCACTGGTCCAAATCATTTGGTGGGGGGGGGGGGGGTTATGGTGTGGGGTTGTTTTTGATGAGGTGCAGCCCTATTCCATGTGCTCCTTGTTGTTAAGGCCAGTTATAAGTTAGGGCAGTTGTCATTTGTTTGTGCCTTTTCCAGTATGTTCCCTGTGCACTCCAACCATATTCAGCCTTCCAGCTCCTGTGTGTTCTGGTGCACTCTGTGTGCCCCCTGAGCACTCCTACCTTTCAGTAAGTCCAGTATCCCAGTGCTGCAAGGTACTCCTGCCTTCCTGTAATTCCTACACCTTGTGCTACTTGATATCCTTAGGCCCCTTTCACACGGGCTGTCCAATCAGGTCTGCCTGTCCCTTTTTTCAGGCGGACCTGATTGGACACTCCATTCACCTCTATGTACATGTCCGCTGACATCCGCCGATATCCAATCCGATCCTGTTCGTGAAATCCAGACAGATGGTGACCCTATTTTCCATCCGCCTGGAGGATCGGACCAGATGAAAACGGACAGGCTATCCGTTTTGATCCAATGTCCCCATAGAGGAAAGCGGGGCTCTGGCAGGTCCATCTCCACACAGGGACCTGTCATCCACCTGCTTAGCAGTGATCGGCGGATCGATCCCCCCACTGAGCAAAGCGGAGTCCACCAGGAGGACCGCCCGTGTGGAAGGACCCTAAACCTGCAGCCACTTTTGAGAGTCCAGCTGTCCTTTCCGAGACTTGACAACTGTGGTTCTCTGATTCTGTTTAGCTGTAGCCTGCATTTGTTGTGCTTTGGGGCCGCAACCTCAGGGCTGCCTTCCGAAAAATCCATCTCCACCATCAAGAGCTCTGATGAATACAAGGTGTTCTTCAGATTCTACTCCCTGAGCACCCTGCCATCAAGCATGCAACCTGTACAGAAGATCCACAAGCTCCAGCCCAATCATATTGTCTCATTCTCGGCCGATCAGTTCTTTATGTGTATGGCCACCTTAAATTGCAAAATATATTTAATAAACAAAAAAAACTGCTGCTTTAGTGTTGAGTTGATGCCGGCAGGCTGACATGTTTCTTCTATAGTTCTGGAACTTGAGCTGTGAGATGTTTACACCTTTGATTCCAGGCCTCCTCACCTGCTGCTGCCACAGGTTATAAAGCCTTCTAGTAAAAGCACCGACTGCATGTTACACTGACAACCTACATCTGAATGATAGTATTGCCTGCAGGTGTCTTTAATGGCTACATGCAAAAATATGATTCATGCCTGCAAGCCTATGCACCTTGCTGTGAAGTTACACATTCCCTTTACCATGTGACCGAGCTACACCACACAATACACCGACAGGGAAGTGTCAGCAAAGGACCAGCTGTATTTGTATTCATACATCACCTGCACACCTCCCAACTTTCTGAGATGAGGGACACCTATTAGCAAAAGTATGTAGGGATAGGACACACCCCTTGCCATGCCCTCCTCAAAGAAAAAAAAGATTAGTTAAACCCATAAGTTTTTTTTTTTACCACTACTATCCCTATTTCCCGGCAGACTCCATGGCAGCTACCTCCTCTTTAACCCCATAGGACCCTTCTTCTATAAGTTCTGCCCCTGGCTTAGCCCGTGTCTTCCTTTTTTGTCCTCCTCCATGGACCCGACAAGACTTACCAATACAGAGCGTCCCGGGTAACGTTGTCCTCAGCCTGTGTGCGGGGCAGACGTTGGGGTAGTGGTGTCCCCCCTCCGCCCAGTACCAGCCAAGGAGGGTGAGTGGCGTGTAGGCCAGGAAAGCCCAGGAGGGGCGGCCTGTCAGTACCCAGGGTGACGCCGACGCGGATGGCAGGGTCTCAGAAGCAGACTCCATGGCAGAAACAATGTTCACCAATTGTACCTGTGCACCGTCCTGTCTTCCTGTCTCTCTCTCTGTGCGTGATGGCGGCTGGAACGCTCCTGCGTTCCACGCCTCTGCTGGGCCTTCCAGGGGGCATCGGCGCATGCGCGGAGCTCGGTACGGGACCGAGGCTTGTCTAGCGATGGCGCAAGGATCGGCTTCTACGGTCTCAGCGGCTTGTGCACATGCCAGCGGTGACAGGGCGGGGTGGGAAGTTTAAATTGCTGTCAGCCCTGCTCAGTCTTGGGAAAGACTGCAGGCAGTGTGCGGCGGCTTCCCCAAGCCCTGTCCCGGCCATACCCAGGTAAGAGGGTCCCCCTTCTTGCGGGTGCTCGTTACTTGCTCCTGCAGGTGACTGGAGCATGGTGGACTGGCTTACTATGTTGCCCTTCTCTATAGGTAGACGCACCTGTGTCCCTCCCCCCACGATGGACAAGTCTCCGCCTCTATGCGGCCAGCCCTCGCTCAATAGGTATAGCGGGGCTGCAGGGGAGGTGGGAGGGAAATTTGTGGCCCTTTTCCAGCTATTGCTCACAATGTTCTCTCCTCCCCCTTTTTCTCTCTGTGTCTCGTCTGTTAGCCCTCCTGGGTCGAACCGCCAGCAGACCTCCAAGCAAGACGCCAGAGACCTTGCCAGAGCTCACACACACTCCTCATCTGGTTCCCGACACCATGGATCTTCAAGGAGCCGGCATCAGGGAAGCTCTCACTCTTCCAGACACCACTCTCATCACCGGGACTGCCACCCCGGTCATAAGACTTGTTGGGGCTGCCGCGCCCATGTCCCCGGGAAGAGGTCACTCTGTGACGCATGTTACACCCGGGTATCAGGAGAGAGCGAGGTTGACGGCCAACGAGTGGAGTCATTGGTCAGATGGGTGGTTCAGCAGTTGCTGAAGCAATTGGCAACACCCCGTACCTATAGTCAGTCCTCCGCCAGGGGCTCGCTAAAAGAGGACACCCGGGAGGATCCGGGTCCATCCCAGCTGAGCTTTTCTCACCACGCACTCTCGGGCAGCGAGTTAGATGGAGACGACCCCTCTGGCTTTGACACCACCGTGGTCCCATCCTTGATAAAGGCCATTAAAGAAACTTTAAAATGGGAAGAGCCGATTGCCTCTCCGGCGAAGCAAAGGAAATTTTTCTAGCACCTGGGAAAGAGCGTCCCAACTTCCCACTACTTCTGGAGCTGAAAGATATCTTCACAGAGGAGTGGGAGAAAGCAGATAGGAAAGTCTCTCTATCAAGCAAGAGGACTAGACTCTATCCTTTTAAGGAAGAGGACGTCAGGTATTTTGAGTCCACTCCCCTAGTGGATGCAGCGGTCATGAGGTTAGCGAAACATGTCACCTTGCCGTTGGAGGACGCAGTTTCTTTCCGGGAGCCCCTAGACAGGAAGATCGACCTAGACCTCAAAAGGATTTATGTGACAGCAGGCACAGCCTGCAAGCCCGCCCTGGCCCTGGTGGCCATGTCTAAAGCAATGGAGGTATGGGCCGAAGAGGTGGAAAGCTGTCTTATGCAGCGTCTCAGAGGAAGTAGCGAAGAGCGTTCCTATTCACGAGCTGAAGTGGGCATCGTCCTTCCTGGTGGAGGCCTCCTTAGACATGATCCACCTGGGGGCACGGGTGATCCTGTCCTCCATTACAGGTAAACGGGCCTTATGGTTACGTCCTTGGCTGGCGGACCCCGCCTCTAAGCAGGCCTGGTGCAAGATTCCCTTTGAGGGGTCCTCACTGTTCGGTAACAAGTTGGACAAGGCCATCTCCCGGGCCACCGGTGGGAAGTCAGGGTTCCTCCCTCAGGATAGGCACAGGTTTGGCCAGAAGAGGTCACAAACCAGAAGACAGACCACAGATCGGGCACAGGACGCCCGCAGTTACAGGCCTGGCTGCAACTTTAAGCAAAACTGGAAGAGGGGCCAGATGTCCGCCCAGAGAATGGCCAGGAATACAGCGCAGGCCGGGCGTGAAGCACCAAAGTCCTTTTGAGATTGGGCCCACCCAGGCGGGTCGGGTGGGAGCACGCTTGCTCCAATTCCAGCACATCTGGGCGGCCTCAATCTCAGACCCCTGAGTCATAAGGACAGTTTCCTCCGGACACTCTTGGGCCTTCTTAAGTCCTCTGGTGCTCAAGATCGTTCCTACGATAGTGCTGCGCTCGGAGGAGAAGAGATGAGTTCTGTTAGAATACGTGGACTCACTGATGGCTCAAGGCGCAGCGGTGCCAGTGCCGGAAGAGGAAAAATTCCAGGGACTCTATTCGCCACTATTTTTAGTTCTAAAAAAGAGCGGCTCATGGAGACCAGTTATAGATCTCACTCATCTGAACAAGTTCATCAAGAACGAGAGTTTCAAAATGGAAAGCCTGGGGACGATCCAGCTATCGGTGCAACCAGGCGACTGGCTAATTTCAAAAGACGCATATTTTCACATCCCTATGGCAGTGGGATTCTGCAAATTTCTCTGCTTCCTAGTCGGGCATCGCCATCTCCAGTTCACGTGCCTTCCTTTCAACCTCTCAACGTCCTGCTCAACGTCCTCAAATTCTGCTAGCGGTCGTAGCCCTGATCAGGAAGAAGGGCATACGCCTACATCACTATATGGACAACCTGCTTCTACTAGCACAGGACAAAGATCAGTTGCTGTTCCAGAGATCACAAGTAATCGCCACCCTCTGGGAGTTTGCCTGGGTATTGAATCTACAGAAAAGTCAGCTAGTCCCGTCACAAGATCTGGTGTACCTAGGAGCATGGTTCAGCACCATGAAGAACACTATTTCACTGCCACCAGAGAAGATACCCATAATATGTCGGCCCGGTCATACTCACACTTGAGAGCCTCCCAATGCCTCAAGGTGATTGGGACCATGGTAGCAACAGCCCCCATGGTCAAATGGGCCCTGTGGAGGGTTCCTACGACAATGGAGACTGGACAAGGGCGATCATACCATTCGGGTGACAGCGACCATGAGGAGCAGCCTGCTGTGGTGGCTACAACGCAAGAATTTGCTCAGATGCCTCTCCATCACTCCTCCACCTTGGGTGGTAGTCACGACCGACGCCAGCAAAGCAGGTTGGGGAGCCCACTGTGGGGCAGAGTCCGCCCAAGGGAGGTGGGGCCCACTCCCCCGTATCCCGGTGTCCAATGTCCTGGAGCTGAGGGCGGCCAATTGTGCCCTGCCCACCTGATAGAGGGGAAGGCGGTACTCCTAAGGATGGACAATGTGGCAGCGATCTCATATGTGAAGAGACAAGGGGGGACACAGAGTCTTTCCCTACTGCGGGAGGTGGAACCAGTTCTAACATGGGCCCAGGAGTTCCTGACGGACATCTCGGCAATCTACATCCCAGGAGCTCGGAATGTGCAGGCAGACTTCCTGTCCAGAACCCGAGTCAGCAACGGGGAATGGTCCCTTCATGTGGGAGTGTTCAACTGGGTCGGATCCCTAGGAGTCGACCCCGAGGTCGACCTGTTCGCCTACCCGGACAACCACAAACTTAGGAACTACTACTCACGGGGCTTCTGCCCCCAAGCTATCGGGGTCGACGCCCTGACGCAAAGCTTATGCCTTCCCACCAGTGCCTATTATCCTCAGGTTCCTGCAGAGGCTGAGATCAGAGAGGGCCAAGATCCTGGCAATAATACCCTTTTGGCTCAAAAGGCCCTGGTTCCTATTGCTAACGCAGCTGAGTTTTCGGGCCCCAGTGCCTCTCCCTCTCAGGCCGGATCTCCTATCGCAGGGGGCGATCCTGCACCCATGTCCGGAGTGGCTGCATCTGATGGTCTGGTTCTTGAGAGGGGGAGGCTAGAGGCACTAGGTTGCACCCCAGGGGTGATCTCCACTCTCATGAGCTCCAAACTTCCCAGTACGAACAGGGTGTACGAGTGAATCTGGGCCAGATTCACGCAGTTCGCACGTTCCCAAGGAAAATCCTTCAGATCCCCTGGAGTACAGGAAATCTTGGGGTTCTTGCAAACCAGACTCGAACTACCCCTAGCGATGAGCTCCCTGAAAGTGCAGATATCGGCTCTGTCCGCCTTTACCAGGACCACTTGGGCTAGCCAACCGCTGGTCTGTCAATTCCTCAGAGGGGCAACGAGACTATGGCCGCAGAGGAAACCTAGGTTCCCAAAGTGCGACCTTCCCTTGGTCCTCGACTACCTGGCGGACCCTGCACAGGAAGATATGAGGGCGGCTTCGGTAAGGGACCTGTCTATGAGAACAGCCTTCTTAGTGGCAGTGACCTCGGCTAAGAGGGTCTCGGAGATCGGAAACCTGGGGCACAAAGAGCCATTCCTGACCGAGTAGTCTTGATCCCCATGCTGGGCTCAAAACCTAAGGTCACATCAGTGTTCCACGAGAACCAGGAGATATCTCTCCCTACCTTCTGGTCCCCAGGGACTGCCGAGACGCACCCGCTGGACGTCGGGAAAACGCTGGAAAGATATCTTCAGGCCACGGCTACCTTCAGGCAGTCGGACTACCTCTTTGTCCTCTTCGCTGTGAAGAACAAGAGGAAAAGGGCCTCGTTCAGAAAGATTGCAGCATGGATTGTCCAAGTCATCCAGAGGGCTTACAAGGAGAAGGGCTTGGCCCCTTTAGAGGCGGTGACGGCACACTCAACCAGGAATGTTTCTACCTCCTGGGCCGCAGCACGGCAGTTGGCGGCGGAGGTCATCTGCAAGACGGCCTTGTGGTCTTCATTGAACACCTTCATGACGCATTACTGTGTGGAGCCAGTGTCACTGTCTTCTGTTTCATTTGGTGTTAAAGTTCTGTCAATAGACGGTGTGAATTAAACTTTTGTTCAGCATTCCCGCCACGTGGTGTTTGCTAGTTAAGTCCCACACGTAGCTGCCATGGAGTCTGCCGGGCAAACAGAAATTTTTATCAGATACTTACCGTAATTTTCCTTTCCCGGTGGACTCCATGGCAGCTGGAGTCCCCACCCTCGGGGTGGCTAGTTACGGAACACGCGGGCTAAGCCAGGGGCAAAATTTATAGAAGAATGGTCCTATGGGGTTAAAGAGGAGGCGGGATTAACCCACACGTAGCTGCCATGGAGTCCACCGGGAAAGGAAAATTATGGTAAGTATCTGATAGTAAATTTTCCGTTATATTGACCTTTGGATCTTACAAATGCAGCAATTTAGAAATTGGATGAAAGGTTTAGCACTAGAAAACACTTTTTGATAGATAAATTGTGCATTCTATATACAGCTTTATAGATCAGACCAAAATGAGGGACAGATGAGGAGGAAAGAGGGACAGAGGGACTTTGTTCCAAATCAGGGACAGTCCCTCGAAATCAGGGACAATTGGGAGCTATGCACCTGTACTGCATTTACTGCCCCCTCCTTCTGAAAGTGCTAGTGACCTGTGTGTCATGCTGATCCTCTGGTTTCAAAATGTACTGACCTGGAACATGCATGCAGGCAGTGAAGTCAAAAATCCAAAACAGAATAACAACACACATGCCAACCATCCAGGATCACGGTTCTCAATCCTACCAATGTTGTGTCCTGGGATCACAGCATCAACCTTAAGCCTGGGTTCACACCTATGCGAATTGGATGCGGCTTACACCGCATCCAATTCGTAGGACACTTGAAAACACATTGTTTGGTTCACATAGGTTTGGTGCATTTGCACTCCACATTGCACAGAAAACGTGTGCATTTTCTGTGCAATGCGGTGGAAATTCCCAGCCCATTATGTTCAATGGGAACACATCTGACAGATAGATGTGCTCCGCATTGAACAGGGATCTTTCCCCTTGCTTGCGGCCCCTCCCTCCCTGGGCAGCTGCTGTGCTGTGAGAACAGACAGGAGCTCTATGAACGTAACCCCCACAAATTTCATGAGTCGACTGTAGTGTGTATCCAGTTTAAGGCACTATGCTAGTGATTAGGCACATACCAAATCTCAAAAATAGAAGCAAGAAAATTAGGAGTATAACACAAAAATAATAAAGTTCAGTATGAGCAATATATATTCCCTAGGAGATGCTAAAAGGTAAAGAGGGGGTACACGGGGGGATCATATCAGGTTAACCTCCACATAGCCCCTCTCCATTAGAGGAACATATAATTCACACACTATCCATTTTAGTCAAGCACAGTATTGTCTCTAGCATTGGTAGTAGAGGGAGATTTGATCCAAATGTCCAAGACCTTGTGAATTTTTTTGGGGCAACCGCTGGAAAGATATGTAATTTTATACAATAGGACCACTACATTAACTAGTTTCTTCCAGCTCTCCAAAGTAGGGAGTCTAACCGATTTCCATGCCAAAACAATAACTTTTCTAGCACAGAACAGAAGAAGACCTAAAAGCGTTCTGGAGGCCCCTTATCAGCTTGTGATATCATTGGTCATTAGGAGGTTGGCAGCTAGAGGGTTTTAATGGTGTACAATGAAAATTAAACTAAAAGGCAGGTTTTATCTACCCACCAGCTTGTATATAATTTTGGGACAATTTTTAGGCATTTTGCCAAGGCATCCCTGAAGAAACTCCAAGGCACCCCCTGGGCACCTTGGTTAAAAAAGGCTGGATTAGCCCATCCCGTGTGGCTACCAGTTGAGGAAATGGGTAATCCCAGATATCCTCCCAATCCTCATCATCCAGATCTAGCACTTCCACCCTCCACTTGGATTGCAAAAGCTCAAGATCAACATGCACGAAAATAAAATCATACCTAAACTTCGGCTTTAAGTTTGCTGGCGACCTATTCCTTATTGTACATTGATCACTGGCGAGCCAGCCAACCAACCTTATCCAGGAAGGAGTGTGATGGGAACATATCCCATGATCTGCTATTTTTTGAGTGATCCCCGTCTTCCTGTCCAGGCAATTTATATTCACTAGGCAGTATAAGGTATAACTACAGTTTTGATAGATTGGAGAAGGATTAGAACAACTGCCATGTTTTTACTGCTGTCTGTGTCCCCGTTAGGGCTCATTTACACTCGTGCTAGCCCTCTGACAAGTGATCCACACTGGATCAGATTTTGTAGAGCATGTGCTAGTGGTGGGGAGCCTGCATCACCTAAGGCCTCATTCACCTTAGCTTTTGGTCTCTGAAGTGTGATCTGCACTCGGATTGCTCTTTGAAGGGCTTTTGATAGGTCATTGTATGACCTCCTAACCAACTGTTTTGACCCCTAGAGTTCCACAACTGTGTGCCCTGCATAGGTTGCGGGGTGTTTGCAGAGTGGCCCCATTTACTTGAATGGGTCACGTTTGCAGGCGCTACATCCCCTGAAAGTGACAGGGGGTATAATTCCTGCTGTGGCCTTGAAGCAAATCATCGCAGCCATGGCATATGTACACCTGGCCTCTGCAGCTAAAGGGGGAAGCAGTTCAGCCCTAAAAGCCTGCACCACCAAACCGCAATCATGTGCATTGCATGCAGTTGTAAGCCGCCTGCAGAATGGCCCCATTGAGTTGAAAACGTTGTGTTGGCAGGACGGTGCTGGCTGATAAACGTGACAGGCAGAATAATTTTTGCTGTGGCATGTGTATGTCCCCGTACAACTGTCTTTGCAGCTGGGTGTGCCTTTGGTCCCATACTAAAGAGGATGGACCCTTCCCTGGCCCCCCTCGGTGCAAGAGTCCTGACAGGGGTAAGGCCCACCCAGGTCCACCTACCGAAAAAGCCTTGTGATTCCCTATACTTGTGATCAGCAAACCACCCAGTACTAGATACCCCCCCCCCCCCCAAGACAGAAGAGGAAGGCCACCCGTCCTCCCTCTAGACTTCAGGGTAGGCCCAAAGACCCATCACGAGTAAAAGGAAAACACATACATAAGTGTAGGCGAAATGCGTGGAGAGAAAAATAAATAAGGAAAGATAAAGGAGTGCTAGCACAGGGGCACTAGCTAGGCCTTGCAGCCTGGTAACAAAAATTGCCTGGTCTTGGCCAACTGGCCTAGCTCATGAGGCAGAAAAAAGTGGTGTTAGGGCCTAGTGCCCTTTCTTACAGTTGGAGTCCCAGACCCATATTAATACTAGCAGCACAAATGGGACACGACTTTCAGGGGGTGCTTAACGCCACGGGCTCTTTGCCTTCCCAACCCCTGGCCAGGTAATGTAGCTCAGTCAAATTAGGAGGCACTAGGCCCCTCAGATTCCTCCACCAGGGAATTACTCCTGTTTTCCACCGCCTGGAGGAATTTCCCATTTCTGTTCCCATGGGAAAATCCCTCAGGACCATCATCATACCAGCAGGTATACTATACAACCAGCCATCCCGGCTACAAGACCTACTGGACACTGATAAGAACAGATTTTTTTTTGAAGTTCTGTGGTGCATTGCGCATTGCGCTAAAACCAGGTGCATAAAAAAGTGAGCACACAAAACAGTGCACAGGGTGTACTAAGTACATGGTCCTTCTCTGAAGAGAAAGGACCCTGGCTCTAATCCCCTGAGGTGCAAGGCTCCTGACAGGGACTGAGGTACTCGTGGTCTACCCAGTCATGACCAGGCGGACCCCTTTCTTTGGGAGGCCCCAAACGTAGAGCCCCCTTGTGAGGGGGAGAACCTGACTAAAAGGTCACGTCCCACCAAGACTTTCAGGGCAAGCCTGAGGACCTACTCCCTACTAGCAAGGGGTGAGTAAGTGCCAAACTGTATACGTGCAAAAAAAAAACAAAAAAAACCCAAAACAACATGACAGACAACATAACCACTTGACCTCAGGAAGATTTACGCCCTTTCATGACCAGGCCGTTTTTTGCGATACCACACTGTGTTATTTTAACTGACAATTGAGCGGTCCTGCGACGCTGTACATAAATGAAATTTTTGCCCACAAGTATAGCTTTCTTTTGGTGTTTTTTTGATCACCTCTGTGGTTTTTATTATTTGCGCTATAAAAAAACACAGACATTTTTGAAAAAAAAAACAATATTTTTTACTTTCTGCTATTAAACATTTCCAATAAAAAATGTAAAAAAAATCACATTTCTTCATCAATTCAGGCCAATATGTATTCTGCTACATATTTTTGGTAAACAAAAATCCCAATAAATTTGTAAGATTGCTATTAAAAAAGTTATAACGCCTACAAACTATGGGATGTATACTGGAATTTTTATTTATTTCATTATTTTATATTAGTAATGGCGGCGATCAGTGACTTATAGCGGGACTGCGATATTGCGACATTGGACAAGCTGACACTAACACTGTGTGGGAACCAGTGACACTAATACAGTGATCAGTGCTAAAAATATAAACTGTCACCTTACTAATAACACTGGCTGGGAAGGGGTTAAACATCTAAGGTGATCAAAGGGTTAAATGTGTGCCTAGCCAGTGTTTATGTGTACACAGTGTGCTGCTTTCAGTAAGGGATGTGCAGGATTTTATTCCCTGCTTTGCAGGGAAACAAAATCCAGCACATTCCCTCTGTCAGGACAGAGCTCTGCATTGTTTACATATGCAGAGCTCCATCCAGTGTGTCTCTTCTCACCGATCAGCGGGTGCCGGCGGACATCCATTGGCCAGCACCCACTGATCAGCTTCTGCTCTGACTAAACACAGCAAAAGCAGTGCACCAGCGGCACGAGCACACGCCCCCTATCCGGAAGGGCAGAATCATGTATACAGTATCTCACAAAAGTGAGTACACCCCTCACATTTTTTGTAAATATTTTATTCTATCTTTTCATGTGACAACACTGAAGAAATTACACTTTGCTACAATGTAAAGTAGTGAGTGTACAGCTTGTATAACAGTGTAAATTTGCTGTCCCCTCAAAATAACTCAACACGTAGCCATTAATGTCTAAACCACTGGCAACAAAAGCGAGTACACCTCTAATTGAAAATGTCCAAATTGGGCCCAATTAACCATTTTCCCTCCCCAGTGTCATGTGATTCATTAGTGTTACAAGGTCTCAGGTGTGAATGGGGAGAAGGTGCATTAAATTTGGTGTTATCGCTCTTACTCTCTCATACTGGCCACTGGAAGTTCAATATGGCACCTCATGGCAAAGAACTTTCTGCGGATCTGAAAAACATAATTGTTGCTCTACATAAAGATGGCCTAGGCTATAAGAAGATTGCCAAGACCCTGAACCTGAGTTGCAGCACAGTGGCCAAGACCATACAGCGGTTTAACAGGACAGGTTCCACTCAGAACAGGCCTCACCATGGTTGACCAAAAAAGTTGAATTCAAGTGCTCAGCGTCCTATCCAGAGGTTGTCATTGGGAAATAGATGTATGAGTGCTGCCAACATTGCTGCAGAGGTTGAAGGGGTGGGGGATCAGTCTGTCAGTGCTCAGACCATGCGCCGCACACTGCATCAAATTGGTCTGCATGGCTGTGGTCCCAGAAGGAAGCCTCTTCTAAAGATGATGCTCAAGAAAGCCAAACAGTTTGCTGAAGACAAGCAGACTAAGGATATGGATTACTGGAACCATGTCCTGTGGTCTGATGAGACCAATATAAACGTATTTGGTTCAGATGGTCACAAGCATGTGTGGAAGCAACCAGGTGAGGAGCACAAAGACAAGTGGGTCTTGCCTACATTCAAGCATGGTGGTGGAAATGTCATGGTCTGGGGCTGCATGAGTGCTGCTGGCACTAGGGAGCTACAGTTCATTGAGAGAACCATGAATGCCAACATGTACTGTGACATACTGAAGCAGAGCATGATCCCCTCCCTTCAGAGACTGGGCCACAGGGCAGTATTCCAACATGATAACAACCCCAAACACACCTCCAACATGACCAATGCCTTGCTAAAGAAGTTGAGGGTAAAGGTGATGGACTGGCCAAGCATGTCTCCAGACCTAACCCTATTGAGCATCTGTGGGGCATCCTCAAACGGAAGGAAGAGGAGTGCAAGGTCTCTAACATCCACCAGCTCTGTGATGTCGTCATGGAGGAGGGGAAGAGGACTCCAGTGGCAACCTGTGAAGCTCTGGTGAGCTCCATGTCCAAGAAGGTTAAGGCAGTGCTGGAGAATAATGGTGGCCACACAAAATATAGACACTTTGTGTCCAATTTGAACATTTTCAGTTAGGGGTGTACTCACTTTTGTTGCCAGCGGTTTAGACATAATGGCTGTGTGTTGAGTTATTTTGAGGGGACAGCAAATTTACACTGTTATACAAGCTGTACACTCACTACTTTACATTGTAGCAAAGTGTAATTTCTTCAGTGTTGTCACATGAAAAGATAGAATAACATTTTTACAAAAATGTGAGGGGTGTACTCACTTTTGTGAGATACTGTATATATGTGATTCAGCGCAGAGCGGCCACTCTGTAGCAGTAAATTTACTATGGGGCGGTCGGCAACTGGATTAAAAGGGAAGTTGAGGAAGTGCTTCAGGTGCCAATGTGCAATACAATGGCAGGCCCTTCGGCCTGTCTAAAAAATCCTCCAGTCCCTGCCCAGGAGGCAGATGTGAATAAAGCCTGGCATGGGTATAATGACTTTGGTACTAAATAAGCTCCCCCACCGTGAGAATTTCCAGCACTCCTGAACTGCTACTCCAAGGCAGTGTTGCCAACCTACCAGATTGAAATCCATTGACACGACACCCAATATTTACTGGCACAGCAAAGGTTTTATTGGCATTTCCAAAATCTACAAAATTACAGTTTTAAGTGCAAATGTCAGTATTTAAACTACAAACAAGTACAATATGCAATTAGCAATGTGATTTAAAGTAGATATTAAGGTAAAAAAACATATTTTTTAGGGACAGTCAGACAGGAGGGCAAAACATTTGAATGGGCATTAGGCAAGCAGCAGGCACAGCATAGCACACACATGAAATTGACTCTCAGTGACATGACAGACATGTGCAGCAGCTGCAGCAGCACAAATGAGACACGGGGGTGTTTACTAAAACTGCAGAGTCTGGTGCAACTCTGCTTAGAAACCAATCAGCTTCCAGGTTTTATTGTCAAAGCTTTATTGAACAAGTTGAAGTTAGAAGCTGATTGGCTACCATGCACAGCTGCACCAGATTCTGAGTGCTCCAGTTTTAGTAAATCTCCCCCACTGTTTGACTCATGACCTCACCAACAGAGTGACAGAGTCACAATCATCCCCTCCAGGCTCCGGCTCCTCCAGTCACTGTCTCTAGTCCCTCCATTCGCCAGGTGGTCCCTCCAGACTAGTCCAGAGACTCCTGAACAGCACTGGCAACCGAACAGAGAGACAGTCCCACTTGCTCCACGCCGTACGTCCTGCTTCGCTCTGGCACACAAGGCCACTTGGCTCCTGGGTATTTTATAGTGGCTGGCACAGTGGTAGCCTTCTCAGGCATGGGAGGTTTCCGCCAGACCCTCCCCCCTCCGGCACCACCCTAAGTAGTAACACTGCACTCGCTTGCACTCTGGGATCATTGGATGGTCTAGGCCGGCTTCGCAGTTCCAAGCCCAGAGTGTTGCAGCAATTAGAGTATTTTTTTCTGGCATGCTTTTCCTGTCACAGGAATGAAAAACTTGCCGGTTTTTACTGGTTGCCCGTAAGATCACAGACGGTTGGCAACACTGCTCCAGGAGCACATACACCACAGGCTTTTCTCAGCCCAGCCCCTGGCTTTACCAGATCAGCACCATCCCTACCAGAAAGGCAACAGAACTTAGGTAGAGCTTTACCTACAACCAGGGACAAGCCTGGTACACCAAGCCAGAATCAACCTGAGAGGGTCCTCCCACTGTTCCCACCTTATTACATCGGGCGAATACTTGACAGCACCTTACCTAGCCATAGGAGGCACTCCGTTTGCCCTCCCAAAAACTGATAACAGATTTTTTTTTTAAATGCATGGTGGTGCACAAAAACAAAACACCTAGGTGTACAAAAAAGTGCATGTGAAAAACACACACAATAAAGTACACTTAACCACTTGACAACTGGGCACTTAAACCCCCTTAACAACCAGACCAATTTTCAGCTTTCAGCGCTCTCACACTTTGAATGACAATTACTCAGTCATGCAACACTAAAACATGTGGATCCACAAAACAAAAACACGTGGTGGTACGTAAATTTTTTTTTTAGACAATAGTCAAAAACCCTCCCGTTTGCCTCACGGAGGATACCGATCCATTCCACGACAGTTCATAAGCGGGCTACATTATTCCACCCTTGTCACCCTCCTGGGAGAGTCCAACTAAGACCGAACCACATGGTCCGAACAGGGACCAACATCCATTTCGAGATGGATTCAAGACAACGGAAAGACCATCCCTACCACGACTAGACCATTTCGGTCCCCGACCCGACTCTTTTCGGACACCACATACAC
>BLSH010289677.1:1062674-1084517 GCA_018402905.1 Glandirana rugosa
CCGGTGTGTCGGGGTGTCGTACTACCTTGGAGGTGGTTTAAAATGACACCCATCGTTCACATAAAGAACCTTGCGACACAAGAAAACGGCGGTACGTATTGCGGGGAACAATACTGGTTTTACTTCGACCAAAAGAACACAGCGTTCCAAGAAATACACTTGCTACCCACAGTAAAATTTGGTGGAGGTTCCATCATGCTGTGGGGCTGTGTGGCCGGTGCCGGTACTGGGAATCTGGTTAAAGTTGAGGGTTGCATGGATTCCACTCAATATCAGCAGATTCTTGAAAATAATGTTGAGGATCAGTCACAAAGTTGAAGTTACGCCGGGGCTTGATATTTCAACAAGACAACGACCCAAAACACTGCTCAAAATCTACTCAGCATTTATGCAGAGGAACAAGTACAATGTTCTGGAATGGCCATCCCAGTCCCCAGACCTGAATATCATTGAACATCTGGGGGGTGATTTGAAGCGGGCTCTCCATGCTCGGCAACCATCAAACAACTGAACGGGAGATGTTTTGTAAGGAGGAATGGTCCAAAATACAATCATCCAGAATCCAGACACTCATTACAGGCTATAGGAAGCGTCTAGAGGCTGTTATTTCTGCTAAAGGAGGCTCTACTAAATATTGATGTGATTTTTCTGTTGGGGTGCCCAGATTTATGCTCCTGTCTAATTTCGTTTTGATGCATATTGCACATTTTCTGTTAATCCAACAAACCTCATTTCATCGTCATGACGTGTGGGGTTTATGCTTGTCCCACTAGGAGTTAACTAGGCAGGGAAAAGAAACAGCTGGCCCCTCCCATGGGGGGCCATCCTCTCTTCCTACATAAACCCCCTCATAGCATAGCTCTTCAGTTCTTATGCCTAGTGTGCAAGGAGTTGACCTGGCTTCCCTTTAGGGGAATTTATGGTCCTGTTTGTGACCATTTTTTATTTTTTCTATTCTACCATTATCGCTGGCATTCACACTAAGCTGCGACTGGGTCAGGATGGTGAATCGCAGTCTGCTGCGTATGTGTGTGGGTCCTCTAGGCCCCTTAGGGCCCCCAAGGCTTATCCCTACAATTACTTTTTTGATCATTTTCTTTATCATGAATGGCAGCGTCCACAGCACTCTTCTTCGCTGTCAAAACGGTTCGCTGCTCGCTTTGAGGAAAGCTTTTTGAAAAAATGGGAATCGCCTGTGTTGGACCCACCGATAGCACGCCTTAATAAGGCAACGACCATCCCTCCTGGAAGGGACTCCTTCTTTTAAGGATCCCACTGATAGAAAAACAGAGGTGCTTTTAAAGTCGCTGTGCGACCGGCCTTGGCGTCCGCCATGGCGGCGCAACATCTGTCAGAGTATGGAAGAGCTCCTGAAGGACCTGGAAGGCGGTCGTCTGATGGATGCACCGCAGAAGGTTGAGTTTTTGCTCCAAGGTTTCAAGTACCTTTTGTGATGCGGCCGTTGATTTACTGCCGATGTTATCTAGAATAACGATATTTGCCATCATACTCAGACGGATACTTTGGTTGCGTTCTTGGTCCGGTGACCACGCTTCCAAAAAGTCTTGCTGACCTCCCTTTTCAGGGTGGACGTCTATTTGGTCCACGCTTTGATGAGATTATTAAGGACTTCATGGGAGGTAAGAGTACCTTCCTTCCAGAGCCCCGTAGGCGTGAGTTGCGCCATAGACAGGGGCCCCCTCCTTCGAGTCAGAAGAAGTTTTTTCGCGCCCGGGCGCAGCAGGTAAAGGGACCCGTTCTGGTAAGGTTGCTGCAGGGGCCGGAAGATGGCAGTGGCAGCGCAAAACAAGTCCTCAGCCTGATGGGTTGCCCCCACCCGGGTTTCGGGTGGGGGGACGTCTTCTGGGGTTCACAGGCCAGTGGCTGGCTCACATTTCCGACCGCTGGGTCCGGGAAGTGGTGTCCACCGGGTACAGGATACAGTTCGACACTCTACCCCCAGACAGGTTCTTCCCATCAAATTTATGGCTCCCGCAGGAACACCGGGAGGCCCTTTTTGGGGCTGTACAAGCACTCTCAGACCAGGGGGTGATCATGCCAGTGCCCCCAGTAGAGAGGTTTCGAGGGTTCTACTCAAATCTTTTCGTGGTTCCCAAAAAAGGGGGGGTTCGGCTCGTACTGGACCTGAAGGCCCTGAACCGGTATGTCAGGGCGCAGAAATTCCGGATGGAATCTATCCGCTCGGTCGTGGCCGCTCTTCATCAGGGGGAATTTTTGGCGTCCCTGGACATCAGGGATGCGTACCTCCATGTACCCATTCATCCACGACATCAGCACTTCCTGCGCTTTGCGGTGGGAGACCTCAATTTTCAATTTGTGGCACTCCCCTTCGGCCTGGCCTCGGCATCTCGAGTTTTCACAAAACTGCTAGCACCGGTGTTGGCGTTGCTTCGACAGAGAGGCATTGCGGTAGTAGCCTACCTAGAAGACCTGCTCCTGCGAGCGGAGTCCGCCTCGGCTCTGGAGGAGAATGTGGGTATGACAATGACCTCACTGCAGGACTTCGGCTGGTTACTGAACCTGCAGAAGTCGTCAGTCTCTCCATCCCATCGCTTGGAGTACTTGGGTCTAATTGTGGACACAGAGCAGGCGAAGGTATTCCTCCCTCCGGCCAAGTTGCTGTCTCTGCAGTCGGTAGTGTGCACCCTCTTGTGCGGGTGCTGGGGCTCATGGTCTCGTTGTTCGAGGCAATACCAGGCAATAGATTGCAGGGTCGTCCGGTTCGAAATCAATCGGACAATGCCACAGCAGTGGCGTATGTGAACCATCAGGGCGGCACAAAGAGTCCAGCAGCTGTGGCGGAGGTAGCTCTGATACTACGTTGGGCAGAACTTCACGTTCCGGCGATCTCAGCCATTTACATTCCCGGTGTGGAGAACTGGCAGGCAGACTATCTCAGTCGCCAGACGCTGGACCAGGGAGAGTGGTGTCTCCACCCGGAGGTGTTCAATCAAATTTGCCGCAGATGGGGGACGCCAGAGGTGGATCTCATGGCGTCCCGGTTCAATCACAAGGTGGAGACCTTTGTGTCCAGAACGAAGGATCCGTTGGCAGTGGCCACGGATGCTCTGGTGACCCCCTGGGGCCGTTATCGTCTTCTGTACGCTTTCCCTCCAATAAGACTGCTTCCGCGATTGATACGCAGGATAGTGGCGGAGCGGATACCAATAATCCTGGTGGCTCCAGATTGGCCTCGGCACACTTGGTACGCCGACGTGGTGCGAATGGTGGCAGATGCCCCTTGGCGGCTCCCGCTGCAAGACGATCTTCTGTCTCAGGGACCCATCTTGCACCCTGCTTTACCCTCACTGGTTTTGACGGCTTGGCTATTGAGTCCCAGTCCTGGGCTTTCAGACACCAGGCCTCAGTGTCACAGGTGTGCAAGGCGGCCACTTGGGCCTCGGTTCACACTTTCACTAAGTTTTATAAAGTTGATGTGTTTGCATCTTCAGATGCTGCTTTTGGCCGCAAAGTTTTGCAGGCGGCAGTGTAGGCGCGTCTGGCGCCTCCTTAGAGGTTCAGTTGGGTACTGTTGTTAGCGTTTACCCACCCCTCTTTTTGACACAGCTTGGGGACGTCCCCACACGTCATGATGAGCTGCGTCTGTCAGTGAACGATAGGAGAAAAAGGGATTTTATTAAAACTTACCATAAAATCCTTTTCTCCGAGTTCACTGACAGACGCAGCACCCACCCCTCTGTGCTCTGTTCTTGTACAGCTTGTGTACGAACTGCTGAGCTATGCTATTAGGGGGTTTATGTAGGAAGAGAGGACGGCCCCCATGGGAGTGGCCAGCTGTTTCTTTTCCCTGCCTAGTTAACTCCTAGTGGGACAAGCATAAACCCCACACGTCATGATGAGCTGCGTCTGTCAGTGAACTCGGAGAAAAGGATTTTACGGTAAGTTTTAATAAAATCCCTTTTTCACTACTGAAATATTACTGTGTCCTTCAGTTATTTGATAGATCAAAATGAAATTGCTGATCCAAACACCCAAATATTTATAAATGACAATCATGGAATGTTCCTAAACTTTTGCATACAACTGTATGTAGTATCATCCCCATACAGTATACAGGATCGCGTTCCAGCAGTGGGGTAGGGAGATGTTATGTTGAGTAAATTGATACCTAACATGTCGCACTTTAAAATTGCGCACACTCATGGAATGGCACCAAACTTTGGTGCTTAAAAATCTTCATAGGCAAGCTTTAAAAAAAAAATTCCAAGTTACCGGTTTAGAGTTACAGATTGCACTCTAACTTTCGCGGCGATACCTAACGCGTGGTATGAACGGCATTTACATATGCGGGTGTAATGTATGCGTTCGCTTCTGCATGCGAGGATGAGGGGACGGGAGCGCTTTAAAAATTGTTTATTATTTTGTTTTTATTACACTGTCCCTTTTTTTAAATTTTTTTTTGTGGTCTTTTATTCCTATTACAAGAAATGTGAACATCCCTTGTAATAGGAATTAGGCATGACAGGTCCTCTTTATGGAGACATTTGGGGTCCAGAAGATCCCAGATGTCTCTTCTACCCTGCAAAGCACGAGATCAAAAAAATAACAAAAAACATGGATCTCTGCTTTCCAGTGGAAAAAATAGCAGTGTGTAAATCTGCCAGAGCCGGAAGTGACGTCATGATCTCACTTCCGGCTTCCTAGGGTCATAGAGATGGCCAAGGACCATCTGGCCCCTGGCCAGCTCTACGTTAATCTGCCGCCGGATTGGACCTCTGGCTTCCTGATTGCATGGGAAAGCCTGGAGAGGCTGTGGGTCTGGAAGTCCCCTCCCACTAACTCTAAAAGCCATCCAGCAGCTAAATAGCCGCTAGGATGGCTTTTACATTAGAGGGAATCGCTCAATTACTACTTAAGATGATGTACTGTAAATACTTGAATGACCACACATTCACATAAGCCTCAACACCACCAAAAACTTTGTGTTTTTTTTCTTTTGTTTTTTTTGGTCAAGACTAACCTTTCATATGAAGCTAATCCATGTGGGTTGAAGCCTAACTTTTCCTCTTTTTTTCTTTTGGATGGAGTGGTGAGGAGTCAGAACCTCTGTTAGGCTTTTATTGCTGCCACTGGAGGGATTTTCCCCTCACTTCTTGTCTGACCGATCAGGAAGTGTGAGGAAATCTTAGGACAGACTACGGCTATTACTAAACCAGACCACAATGTCACAAGACGTCTTTGATGAGACTAAAAGTTCCTCTCCGCCTGGATGTTCTGCAGTCCTGTCCGATGTCAGATCTCTTCATTCAGGTACCCCACATAAGGTTAAATTTTAGGGCAGGAGCACCCCAACATCTTTGCTCTGTGATGCATTTGTTACTGGATCATAGGGCTTTGGGAGGTTCCTGTGATCTGCTTAATTCACTGATGGGGGATATACAGCAGGCTCTGTCACAATATTGTATTTCTATTTGACGTTTTACTGGCAGAAAAGCTGACACAGTTGGCTGCACTTTGCATGTTGCGGGTTTGTTTTGGTACAGCGACATCTAGTGGCAACCCTGATCTGCTTCTTGGTTTTAAAGGCTCAGTTCACTATTTTTAAAACTTAAATACATGTTTTTGCTGGTTAAAAAAAAAAGTACTGCTGGCAGAAAGTGGAAAATTTGACATTTTTAGATGTAACATTTCATATGCAGCTGAGTATATTTGTTTTTCTTTTTTATGGAGCCACCAGGGCATTGCAGGTAGTTTGAGAGCTGGAAGATCAATGAACTATGAGAGTGCCTACCTTGCAGCTCATTGAGAAATACAAGCGGTCAGCTGCAATGGCTGACAGTACTTGTAGTCTATTCATTCACAGGAAACTGAATTTATTTTATTTATTTCAGGTACTTGTATAGTGCTGTCAATTTACGCAGCACTTTTTATATATATATATATATATATATATATATATATATATATATATATATATATATATATATAATTCTACAGGATTTATATAGCTCCAACAGTTTGCGCAGCGCTTTACAATAAAGAAGGGACACAGTACAATTACAGTACAGTTCAATACAGAAGCAATAGGAGGGCCCTGCTCGTAGAGTTTACAATCTAAAGGGAGGGGGAACAATCTAAAGGGAGGGGAAATATGAATGACATGTTCGTGTGGGCAGAGCCCTCAAGGCTGCGCTGATTTCAAATTTTGAAATTGGTGTGGGGAGAGCATTCCCCGCCCGTTGTGATGGGGGGGAGGGGGATCAAGGGGGGGGGGCGCATGTTGAAGGCTGCAGATGCTGGAACATGGTACATGTCACACTCTAAATACGGGTGGAACATGTAACATGTTCCAAAGGTGAACTTCTCCATTAAATGCATGTTGACTCTACAGGAACAATTCCCGATTGTCTGGTGTTTGCTGTAACTTCTGCAATCCATGTTTGTCTCTACAGATAAATTCTACGGTTCTGTCCAGTCTGCACCCAGTCAGCTCCTCTGAAGATGTGAAGCCCCCGCTGGGGATGAGAGTCATGCAAGGACATCCCAATGGAGGAGGAGCCAGCGGGAAACGGCTGTGCGCCATCTGCGGAGACCGCTCCTCTGGTGAGTGTACAGACGCGTTGTCTGGAGCTGTGTACAGACTGCTGCCTGATGTATTCTGAGATTGTTCTATTTTAATAGAAAGCAGTTTAGATATTGCCTGATCACAAAGATCAACCTAATGTTTTTGCCCCAGAAAGCGATCTAATTTTGGGGCTGTCCTAAATCTATAGATCCCTCTATTTTTTTTGGGAGAATAGATTTTGATCAGGCACTTGAATACAAATGATTAGAATTAAAGACACTGACATTTTGACATCCTTCCAGGAGAGTGAGAACTGTTGCTGAATACCAGAAAGTGAAAGCTTGCTCTTGCACATTGTAATATTTATATAGACAGCAATGATCTAAAACTTCTAAAGTGTGTAGACTCTCAAATCTAGCTGTGTTTAGTGTTGATTTCCTCTTTGGTATACAATTAAAGCAGTAGTAAAGTCTTGATAGGAACATGAAATGAAGAGGAAATGCACCCCCCCCACCCTGCAGGTTTAGAGCGGAGTTCCACCCAAAAATGAAAATGGAACTTCCGCTTTAAAGGAAGGCAATTTCCCCCCCGACATGCCACAATTGGCATGTCTTCTTTTGGAGGGTGACCAGGGAAAACGGGTTCCCAGGTCGACTTCTTCTTCCCCTGGCGCCGCGGCTCAGGGAAAGGAGTTCCACTTACCCCCCTCCCTCTCTGCGATCTTCTGGGAAATGTCACCGGTCCCAGAAGATACGCCGAGCCAGTCACAAGCCAAAGCCAGGTGCCCACAGTTATGATGCCGGCACTGCCAAGGGGAAGAGGTCAAGAGCGAGCCCTCGGGCAACTGCATCGCTGGAGCGAGGGACAGGTGAGTGGCCGATTGTTAAAAATCAGCAGCTACACTTTTTGTAGCTGCTGACTTTTACGTGGGTGGAACTCCGCTTTAAGTCATAATGTACTAGTATGCACCACGTACTAGTACATTATGACAGACTTTCCTACAAACCGAGCCCTCCAGCGATGCGCTGTCAGAACTCTCTCCGGACCCCGGCACTTTCATCTTCACCCGGTTTTCTTTCTGGGTTTTGCATTTGCAGCTGCTTGATTGGCCACGCCAATTTGACATCACTCCCGCACATGTGCTCGGGATGTGGAGAGTGCTGTAAATGTGGTCTGAGCTGAACATGTGAGGCTTGGATCACATTACCAGCTGACAGGTGGAGGGGACATGTGTGATAGAAGAACATCTAGGCTCTCTTCTGTTTCTAAAAAAACCTGCCTGACAGTGGATTTGTATATTGCTGACTTTAATACCACTTCAACCACTTCAGCCCCGGAAGGATTTACCTGCTTCCTGACCAGGCCATTTTTTGCGTTACGGCGCTTCGTTACTTTGACAATTGCGCGGTAGTGCGACGTTGTACCCAAACTAAACTGACTCCCCCCCCCACCCACAAATAGAGCTTTCTTTTGGTGGTATTTGATCACCTCTGTGGTTTTTATTTTCTACGCTATAAACAAAAAAAGGCCGACAATTTTGAAGACAAAACAACAATATTTTTTACTTTTTGCTATAATGCATATCCAAAAAAATGGAAAAAAAAACAAATATATTCATCAATTTAGGCCGATATGTATTCTTCTACATATTATTGGTAAAAAAAATCCCAATAGGCGTATATTGATTGGTTTGCGTAAAAGTTATAGTGTCAAAAAATAGGGGATAGATTTATGGCATTTTTATTATAATTTTGTTTTTTTTTTTTTATTAGTAATGGCGGTGACAGCCATTTTTAGCGGGATTGTGGCGGATAGATCGGACACTTCTGATGCTATTGAAGCTTTTTTGGAACCAGTGACCTTTATACAGCGATCAGTGCTATAAAAATGCACTGACATTGTACTAATGACTCTGGCAAGAAAGGGTTAACACCAGGAGCGATCAAAGGCTTAAATGTTCTCTAGGGAGGTGCTTTCTAACTGTATGGGAGCTGGGCTGATTGGAAGAACAGAGATCACTGTTCCTAATCACTAGAAACAGATGATCTCTCTATACTCCCCTGACAGGACGGGGATCTGCTTCATTACACTGGCAGATCCCTGTTTTGCCTCCCTCTGGAGCGATCGTGGGTGGCCTGCGGACAGATTCCGCTTGACCTGCTGATTGGCTCCCCCGCTAGCGCATGAGCGTGTGTGCCCACAGATCGCCGTGTACACGCTTGACGTACAATGACGAGCCAACCTGCCGCAGTATAACTACAGCGGCTGGTCGGCAAGCGGTTAAAATTTTTATTACAGGCACTTGTATAGCACCATCAATGTACGCAGCACTTTACATATATAAATATTATATATTCACATCAGCCCCTGCCCTTAAGTAGCTTACAATCTAAGGTATCTAACTCACATTCATACATACAGGATCCAATTAACTTGTAGGGGGAGTGATCAATGACAGGCTGAGCTCACAGGAAATGGGTGGATGGATAGAGTGGTGTTCTGCTTTGATGAAGTGTCGGACAGAGAAAGTTTGGTATAGCGCTGCAGCATGGAGAATGGAGGTAGCGTTTGGGATTGTTTTTAACACAGCAGCGGGGGAGTGACAAAGAAGAGAAATTTGAAAAAAATGTCCTGGAGTTGCATTTTATTTTCATTTTGGCTGTCTGTGTCACCATGAATATTTTGTACTACTTCCTATACTGGTGAAAGTAAGGAATTCTCTCTGGCAGGGAGACACAGTTATACAGATCCTATATTAAAAAAATAATAATAATAATAATTGGATGGGGTTTTATACAGGACTGAAAGGATGGTCTATGCTCTACAGGTATACTTTAAAGTTGAAAATCCAAAATCTAAGCCTCTGCCTCAATCTATAACTGCTCTGTATGGTAAGAAGCATTGGAGGGCATCAGATAGACAACAAACAGCCAAGGAAACTGCCTTCATCTATCTCATCAAGATGCATGTGCTTCCACTGTGGAGTCTTTCATCAGTTAGAGATAGGTCTGGAGGACGCAGGGAGCCTTGACGGGGGCCCTCCAGCTTACACATGCATTTGCTAATGTGTGTAACCAATCCCCTGCTTTTTAACACATACTGTTAGACAGGTTCATTTGGATGGTTTTAAGATGGTCGGTAAGTGAGCTTGGTTTTTTCCTTGGATTATTTCCTTGGCTGTTTGTTGTCTATACTTGGAAGTTGCATGGATTCCTGTACAGTCAGGTACAGGAATCCATGCAACAGTACAGTCAGGATTCCTACAGTCAGGTCAATAAATATTAGGACATCGACACAATTCTAATCGTTTTGGCTCTATACACCACCACAATGGATTTGAAATGAAACAAACAAGATGTGCTTTAACTGCAGACTTTCAGCTTTAATTTGAGGGTATTTACATTCAAATCAGGTGAATGGTGTAGGATTTACAACAGTTTGTATATGTGCCTCCCACTTTTTAAGGGACCAAAAGTAATGGGGCAGATTAACCGTAAATCAAACTTTCATTTTTTAATACTTAATGTAACAATAGGTGTATTGCGCTTAGGATTGGGATTGCTCAACTGCTGCCCTCCTGAATTCCCTCCCATGGGTGGGATTAATGCAATGTTTGTTATGTTTGGATATGGCGCTGTTTGAGCTTTGGGTATAAAAAAATGTGTATATCGATCAAAAATGTACTAATAAAGTGTAGTGTTTTCACAGTGTGCAATATTATTTCCGTGTTTGTCCATAAAGTGCAAGCGTGCTTTAGTGATAATATATATGTTGTACTTGTAGTGCTTCAGATTGACACATACATATATATTGCAAAGCAACCCTTAGTGGTAACATATATAAATAGATAAACCACAAATTTTAAATGGTGAAAACATTTCAAAAATATTATAAACATATATTAAAAATTGTATAAAATCCAAATAATGTGCTGGTGTGCATGTGCTACTTTCCTCAGTAAAACAACAGTAGATGTGTCCATAAACCATATAAAAACCAATCTGAAAAAAATCCTTTTTGTTGTATGTGATATAAATGATTAATCAGCCTTTTCCAGTCCTAATCCAGATCTTTGGTAGGTATCAGTTTATAACCAGTTCTATTTTCAGTTAAGGTGCCAAGTGCTCAGAGGTGACAGTTTAATGCTTTTCCATATTCAGAACCCTTGATGTGGATAAAGTAGATGTGATTCACACGTGCTCCCCCAATGTTCCCTCCTTACCAGAGGGCACTACCCCTGCAGGGGTTAAATGCCTATCTTTGTCTTTGATCCTCGGTTGCTCCTGGTAGTATCAGCTCCATCCATGCGTGTCAGGGAGAAAAACAGAGAGGGGATTCCATAGTGTAGTATTCAAAAAACGAAGTTTTATTCAAAGAATAGGGACAAGTCCAAATTACAAATATTTAAAAATTGTTTTAAAACTTTTTAAAAACCATACATCAGAACCTAAGCCAGGTATATAATATATAGGTTCGTGATATGTGTATGATGTAAGGTAAAAAAGGAGTGAGGTCCTTGCTATTCCATCTTCCTAGTGCCGGCCTGTGCTCGCTCTATGAGAGGAAGACCCTAACGCTTCCTGCAGTGTGAGCCGCAAACTGCTGTAGCACGATAACCCGGGACCGGAAGTGACGTATGGACCAATGATCGCTCAGCTAGGTGGTCAACTGACGCGTTTCGTCGTGGGACGTTTTCAAAGGTGTCCAAAACTTTTTAATACTTGGTTGCAAATCCTTTGCAGTTAATTACAGCCTGAAGTCTGGAACGCATAGACGACATCAGATGCTGGGTTTCATCCCTGGTGATGCTCTGCCAGGCCTCTACTGCAACTGTCTTCAGTTCCTGCTTGTTCTTGGGGCATTTTCCCTTCAGTTTTGTCTTCAGCAAGTGAAATGCATGCTCAATCGGATACAGGTCAGGTGATTGACTTGGCCATTGCATAACATTCCACTTCTTTCCCTTAAAAAAACTCTTTGGTTGCTTTCGCAGTATGCTTCGGGTCATTGTCCATCTGCACTGTGAAGCACCATCCAATGAGTTCTGAAGCATTTGGCTGAATATGAGCAGATAATATTGCCCGAAACACTTCAGGATTCATCCTGCTGCTTTTGTCAGCAGTCACATCAATAAATACAAGAGAACCGGTTCCATTGGCAGCCATACATGCCCACACCATGACACTACCACCACCATGCTTCACTGATGAGGTGGTATGCTTTGGATCATGAGCAGTTCTTTTCCTTCTCCATACTCTTATCTTCCCATCACTCTGATACAAGTTGATCTTGGTCTCATCTGTCCATAGGATGTTATTCCAGAACTGTGAAGGCTTTTTTAGATTGTTTGGTAAACTCTAATCTGTTCTTCCTGTTTTTGAGGCTCACCAATGGTTTACATCTTGTGGTGAACCCTCTGTATTCACTCTGGTGAAGTCTTCTCTTTATTGTTGACTTTGACACACATACACCTACCTCCTGGAGAGTGTTCTTGATCTGGCCAACTGTTGTGAAGGGTGTTTTCTTCACCAGGGAAAGAATTCTTCGGTCATCCACCACGGTTGTTTTCCATGGTCTTCCGGGTATTTTGGATGTTGCTAAGCTCACCGGTGCGTTCTTTCTTTTTAAGGGTGTCCAAACAGTTTTGTTTTTTTAAGCCTAATGATGGCTTGCTTCACTGATAGTGACAGCTTGTTGGATCTCATATTGAGAGTTGACAGCAACAGATTCCAAATGCAAATGGCACACTTGAAATTAACTCTGGACCTTTTATCTGCTCCTTGTAAAAGGGAATAACGCACACCTGGCCATGGAACAGCTGAGCAGCCAATTGTCCCATTACTTTTGGTCCCTTAAAAAGTGGGAGGCACATGTACAAACTAGAGACAAAAACAGTGCAGCGCTATAAAAAATGTTCATAAGTCCATAAGGTGAAACACATGATAGAAGGAGAGATCCCAATTTCCGTGCACGAGGTGAAAGGGTTAATGTGTCACACAGCATCATAAGCACACCGCTCTTACCCCAAAACGTGTGACCCCCTGGATAAGAGCGGTCAAACACGTTAAATTACACGTGAAACAGGCAGGGCAGATGAAAAAGCAGCTTCTCCCATCAAGAGGAACTCAGGGCTCCCACAATCACCACGGCACCTCCAGATATGCTATTGATCCCCCAGAGCCGTTCTCTCGACAGGCAGATCCATCTCATAAGCACCATAGGGAAAGAAAAGGGGCCACCAATAGCGTAATATTGCTTAAAAACTACTAATAAAGTATTGCACTCACATGATCTTCATGATAAACAGGCAGTAAAATGGCCGTGATGGACCGCGCATGCGCAGTTGCGTAGTCAGCGCGTGTGCATGGCTCCAACCGGTAATTTTTTATTAAAGTCGTTTTTAAGCAATATTACGCTATTGGTGGCCCCTTTTCTTTCCCTATGGTGCTTATGAGACGGATCTGCCTGTGTAGATAACTGCTCTGGGGGATCAATATCATATCTGGAGGTGCCGTGGTGATTGTGGGAGTCCTGAGTTCCTCTTGATGGGAGAAGCTGCTTTTTCATCTGCCCTGCCTGTTTCACTTGTAATTTAATGTGTTTGACCGCTCTTATCCAGGGGGTCACAAGTTTTGGGGTAAGAGCGGTGTGCTTATGGTGCTGTGACACATTAACCCTTTCACCTTGTGCATGGAAATTGGGATCTCTTTGTTTAAATTGCTCAATAAATGGTAATACACTAGGGCGGCTGTGCGCTCTCCCCTTTCCTTTTTCACACTACATTTGGGAGGGCCATACCTGCCTCTAGTTTAGGGCGTTGTAAAATAGATAATTTAAGCTTCCTTCTATTCTGTGCTCAAATAAATGGACCAAACTGAGCACCCAGAGATTTAAAGTATGGTTTAGGCACCGTTACAGGCATGTGGGAGGAGATGTATAAGCATTTTGGCAAGAGGACTATCTTAATAAGATTGATCCTAACCGCCACTGACAGAGTAAGTTTAGCCCAAGTGGCAAGTTTGTTTTTTACCACTGCCATCAAAGGGTCTATATTGGAGGCCAATTCCTCCGCTGAAGATAAGGTAATATGTATTCCCAGGTATTTAAATGAGATGACAATTTTGAGAGGGGTCACTACTCCACTACCCTTGAAAACCCAGGGGTGTAAAGGCATCAATGCAGATTTTTGCCAATTTAATTTTTAGGTCTGCGAATTCTCCAAAGGTATCTATTATCTGCATAGCAGTGGTCAAAGACTGCGTTGCATCCTGCAAATAAAGGATAAGGTCATCCGCATAGAGACCAGTTACATTGGTCTTTTCTCCTAGTGAGATGCTCTTCACTAAAGGAGACTACCTGAATCTCAGGGCTAGCGCCTCAATGGGCACCGCAAAAAGGAGCAGCGACAGAGGGCATCCCTGTCGGGTACACCTGTTGAGTGGTATGGGAGTTGATAAGAGTCCGTTAACTAATAATTGGGAAGTAGGATTTGCATACAAAATGGAGACCCAGGTACAAGACCCCTCCAACGCCAAAGGACTGGAAGGCAGCCTTTAGAAAAGGCCACTCGACAGTTGAAAGACTTAGCTGTATCCAGAGAGGCCAATACACAGGTGTCCAGGAAATATTCTCTAAGCTGGACCATTAACTGGGTTCTACCAATATTAATAGTGGATTTCCCAATTTGATCCGGGTGTATAATACTGTGTATAGCTTTGTTAAGATGTTTGATGAGAATATTAGCAAGTATTTTATAACCTATATTCAAAAGTGAGATGGGGCGGAATGAGGCACAGTCTGTCAAATCTCTGTCAGGTTTTGGAATTAATACCACCGTAGCGGCATACATGGATGGTGGCAGCCTTTTTTGCTGGAATGCTTTGGCATAAATCTGTGTTGGCACCGGTGCCAACGTATCTATATAGCTATTGTAGACCTGGAGGGGAGGCCATCTGGACCAGAGGCCTTCCCTGCAGCCAGCGAGGCCACAGCCTCGCTAACATCCTCCGTGATCTCTGAGTCTAGAGCTGCGACTTGCTCTTGAGATAGGCTGGGAAATTGTAGGTCAGACAGGTTCTCATCTATATTCTCCCTGTGAGAGTGGTAGCATACATATGAACATAAGAAGTGTGGAAACAATCTAGAATGTCCTTTGCCACATGAGTCTCTGTACCGTCAGCCCTAACTATTTTAAACACTATTGAACTTGTAATTTGCTGTTTGGCCATATGAGCAAGGGGGTGCCTAGATTGGTTGCCATATTCAAAATACTTTTGCTGCATGAAGAAGGCTTGCTGGGTACATCCAAGAAGCCTGCTCCCAGTGCGTTTTGTTTGAGGCAGTGGGAGAGCCCAGATATGCCGCCTCTGCCTCTCGATAGGTTTGAGCGAGATCGTCTTCCTCTTTATGGGAAGTTTTTTTGATATAGTAAATAGTGGATTTCAAGGTACCCCTTAAGTATGCCATCAAGGTGTCCCAAAAATGCAGATCTCTGTTCTCTCCATGTGCCTCCAAGAAAACATTTAAAGTGGTTGTCAACTTGTGACAACCACTTTAACCTACAGGTAAGCCTATAATGAGGCTTACCTGTAGGTGCACTGCATGTCTCCTAAACCCCTGTACGGTTCAGGAGATATGCAGTGCTGAAGCTGTGCCGACGTCATGTCGGCACATGAGCAGTGAAGGAACGGCCTGCGCGCTGTTCCTCCACAACGACCGTGCCGTGACTGGCGGCTCCCGCGCGCATGCGACTCTTGCCGGTCACAGCGCCAGAGTCGCGGCCCTGGAAGGAAGAGGGGCAGAAGCTGGACACGGCCTGGAGCGGGGCCATCGCTGGCTTAGTTTGCAGGTAAGTGGCACATAGTGGGCTACTATGCGATGCATAGTAGCCCATTATGTTTCAACTTTACAGGGGGACATAGAGGAAGTAACCCCCATCTGGGTTTACTTCCTCTTTAATTCGGGTATCCTGTCATTAGAACCTATCTGTGACAGCCAGAAAGGCTGTACCCTCCATGGTCCCCATATCTATATATAGGTAGAGGAGAGTGATCAGAAACTCCCCTTGGGAGGTATTCCACACAGGTGATTTTGGGTAGGAGTCTGTCGTTGCCCAATGCCAAATCAATTCTGGACAAAGTGCTCCTGCCTGGTATAGACAAAGAGAATGCACGGGTTTGAGGATGCAAGCTACGCCAGAGGTCTTGCCATCCAAATTCTGTGATGAGAGCGCTAAAGGAGGTGGGACCACTAGCGACTTCCCATGTCTGTCCATGGCAGGATCTATAAGAAGATTAAAATCTCCCATACACAGGACATGTGTCTCAGGGTATGAGGCTGCAAATACAATTGCCTCTTTAAGGATGTTTAAATTAGCCTGGTTTGGGTTATAGACTCCAAGTATAACGAATGGAATAGTGTGTATCTGAGCCTGTATAAACCCGTATCTTTCCTTCGGATCAGTTTTAAGACTGATACATTCCCATGGGACCACTCAATGCACATTTTAGATAAATATCCTTCTGTGTGTAGCAGCCCCCCTCCCAAATGAGTTACCTGAGCCCCTTCTTTCTGCAGTGTTGTCAACGAGTGCTTTTCTGACCTGCCGGGCTGCATGCTTGGATAAGGGTCTGGTATGGATTTTTTTGGGCGTGGGGGGTGCCACCTTAAAATCCATACCAGACAGGGTGGGGGATGTCCCACTTCAAGATCTTTAGCACACAAGTTGCACCGCAAGTCGTCATGATCTGACTTCTGGTGCGACTTCTATTCAAATCAATAGGCTCCCATAGGCCATATTTGTTTAAAGCCCAACTTAGGGCAAAATAAAAGTCTTCCCATACTGCACTGGTCAGCTCCGGCTCTGTGTCTTGCCGGAGTCGCGTAACGTCACTCCCATGCATGTGCACGGGAGCCACCAATCGCTTCGCGATCTTAGTGAAGGAACGGCACGGAAGCCGTTTCTTCATTGCCCATGTGCCCATCACAGTACACTGTATATCTCCTAAACTGTGCAGGTTTAGGAGATATGCAGGGAACCTACAGGTAAGCCTTATTATAGGCTTATCTGTAGGTTAAAGTGGTTGTCAAGGGTTGACAATCACTTTAAGATTGCCTGTTTCAACGACTTGCTGCGCGGCTATGTTACCCCTCAGTGCTCCTGTCACTAAATGACGGATCACCGATACTTTGGTAATGTAAACGCAGGGCTGTGGATCCTGGGTGACATCGACGACTTCCCGGGTTCAGATTGATTCAGAACAAACCCAGGCAGAGTCATTCATCCTTACTGATTAGGTTTTTTTTTCTTTTGTCTTCCCCAGTTCAGGTCCTGTTGGCTCAGCCAAGTTTTCTGTTGGTGTTGTATTGAGCGATTGTTTAAAAATCTAGTTGATTTAGCAATTGTAACTAACAATCAATTGATATTAAATGTATGTGTATGGCCAGACTAAAAGAAAGTATTTTCTGTCTGTATTCATTCTGTTCTGAAGGGACAAATTGGCTGATCACTTTTTTTTCGATCACGTTATTACTTTCCTGGTTTCCTTAAGTTTTCTGGTTTGTGTCCCCCCAGGGAAGCACTATGGGGTGTACAGCTGCGAGGGGTGTAAGGGCTTCTTCAAACGCACTATCCGCAAAGACCTGACCTACACCTGCCGGGACAACAAAGACTGTATTGTGGACAAGAGGCAGAGGAACCGATGCCAATACTGCCGATATCAAAAGTGTTTGGCCACCGGCATGAAGAGAGAAGGTAGGTGCTCTTTTGTTTTCTATTTATAGAGAGTGCAATTTTTTTGTTATTGGTGTGTGGATTATTACGTTATATGGCATCTTCTACAATTCCCGAATAAACTGCAGTATAATCCGTATGTAGCAAACACTGCCATTCTTTAGAATGTTTCTTTCAGGTCCACTGTATATATTGTAATGATCTTTGCTAACCACATTACAAGGCCTTACCTGCTTCTGTTCTGTAGGTAATAAAGTGGGCATTGAATCTGAATGGTCTAGGTCAGGGGGATGTTTCATTGCAGGCTGCATTAGCATAAATTGTTGCCCTTAAAGGGCCGTTATATCTGTAACCCTAAAAGAAACCCCCCTCCGTGTACATCAGATGTCAATAGGCTCCCACCATCAGAAGTCAACAGTCCTCAACCTTCCCTTATATCACAGTGCACCCCCATACCTTGTGCTGCTTCTGGGAAGAAGATGGGGTGGAGCTGGGAAGCATTAAGAGCAGGTCTGGAGGAGGACCAGAGGAGGGCTGCAGTCAGCTGCTGGAGTCAACTAAATACTGTTACCAAGGGGGTGCTGTGGGTGTGCAGAGAGAGGTACAGGAGCTGTAGGAGGAGTTCTGTCATCCTCTCCGTGGCTGCATGGAAAAGCGCAGGATCTGGTGCAGGAGTTCTGTCCTCTCTGCTGCTGACTGCTGAGACATCGTGGGATGGAGACGAAGGGGGGTGCCACAGTTACAGGAGAGGTGTTGGGGCGTCATGAAGTGGCCTGGTGGGCCGGATCCGGGCTTGTGGGCTTTTGTGTTTGACACATGTGGTCTAGGATTTCCCTCAGCTCTTTAATTACTGCTGGGATCTGAGGTCGTAGATATGGTTGGAAGGGGGGGTCGGGTGCTGGGAGCTGGTGGCCGTCAAGGCAGGGTTGTGATCTACCTGTTGCATGGTCACAATGGATGGGTAGGTCATGATCAACAGGTTGCCGACTCTTATTTTATGGCCATATTTACACCTGAGCATAGCAGGAGCACGCATTCCTGCTCTTGGTTTTTTGAGTGTTTTTCATGCGTTAACGCGTGTCGCGCCTAGAGCAGCCTGTTTACTTCAATGGACTCTCCTAGCTGCGGCAAGCTCGCCAAAGGTTGCTCCAGAACCTTTTCTGTTGTGGAATGTCCGGCATTTTTTAGTCTGCTACCCGTAACTAATCCACAATTGCAGCCTGTTTCCAAAATGTGTGGCTAAAACACGTTTCTTGATTAGGAAATGCGCAGGTGTGAATGCAGCCTTAGGCCACTTTCACACTGAAGCTCTTTACTGGCGTCTTTTAGCTCAAAATAACGCCTGAAAAGCGCCTCAAAAATCCGCCTCAATTCACCACAATGTGAAAGCTGGAGTGCTTTTACACTGGGTTGGTGTGCTTGCAGGACGCTACAAAAAGTCCTGCAAGCAGCATCTTTGGGGCGATGCAATGTATTTACCTTACCGCTCCACCGTGCACAATGGCTAGCACTTCTGAAGCGCCTGGAATCTGCCGTGGAATTGCAGAGCGGCTGCGCTTTTAACCCCTTCAGGGGTTAACGCTGCCACCTGAATAGCGGCGCCATAGCAGTGCTATAACAGTGGTAAATCGCCGCTAAACTAGCGGCAATTTTCCCCTGACACTTGGGCGCTGTCAGTGTGAAAATAGCCTAAATGATCAGCCAGGGCATTTGTGCTCTCATGACCTTTGCAAGCATGGCATTGGCCACTAGATGGTGCTGTTAACTTTTGTGGTGTGGCTCTTTGGTTACTGCATATAGGATTCTGTATGTGACTCTGAGACCTAGTTATGGCCAAAAATATTGGCACCCCTACATTTCTGTCAGATAATGCACCACTTCGCCCAGAAAATTGTTGCAATTACAAATGTTTAGGCATTCTCATGTTTATTTCTTTTGTTTGTATTGGTATGACAGAGTGGAGAAATAAAAAGCCAAATTTGTCACATTCCACGCAAAGCTCCAAAGAATGGACCAGACAAAATTGGCACCCTCAATTTTAATATTTGGTAGCACACCCCTTGGGGAAGAAAATAACTGAAATCAATGGCATCCTCTAACCATCAATGAGTTTCTTACACCTCTCTACTGGAATTTTGGACCACTCTTCTTTCACCAACTGCTCCAGGTCTCTCAGGAAGGGTTCCTTTTCACAATGACTGTTTTGAGATCTCCCTACAGGAGCTCTATGGGATTTAGATCTGACCAGTTCAGTACTCTCCAATGCTTTATTTTCAACCATTTCTGGGGGATTTTTGATGTGTGCTTTGTGCTGTAAGACCCTTGACCTCTGATGGAGACTCAACTTTCTGACACTGGGCCCTACATTGCACCCCCAAAATTCTTTGGTAGTCTTCAGATTTCATAATGCCATGCACACGGTCAAGATATCCAGTGCTTAAAGCAGCAAAGCAACCCCAAAACGGCAGTGAACCTCCACCGTGTTTGAATGTAGGGATTGTATTCTTTTCTTTAACCGCCTCACTCCTGCCATATAGACAAATGACGGGGGGACGGGTGAAATCCCCTCTTGTTCTGGGCCAATGTCATATGACGTTCCCCAGTCTCACTATGATCACTCACCCCGATCTCGGTATCGCATGTAAACATGGAAGTGCCGGTAATCGGCTCTTCTCTACTCACACTTGATAGTGTTGGAGAACCCATCAGCGGCATCGAGGAGACCTGTATAGATATCAGTGCCCTGATTATCAGTGCAGCCCCAACAGTGCCCATCAATGAGGCGGAGCTGTTGCCATCAGTGAGGCGGAACTGTTGCCATCAGTGCTGCTTATTAGTGCCTCCTCATCGGTGCCCATCAGTGAAGGAGAAAAATTGCTTATTTACTAAATTTTCTGAGAAAAAGAAAACCTTTTTTCCCCAAAATTTTTGGTCTTTTTGTTTAGCAAAAAATAAGGCCAGCAGTGATTTAAATACCACCAAAAGAAAGCTCTATTTGTGTGAAAGAAATGATAATGTGATATGGGTACGGTGTTGCATGACTGCGCAATTGTCATTCAAAATGTGACTGCTCTGAAAGCTGAAAAATGGCATGGGCAGGAAGGGGGTATAAGTGCCCGGTAAGAAAGTGGTAAAGGGCTTCATTTCTTTTTCTGCAAACAGTAGAATGGGCTTTAGCAAAAAGCTGTAATTTTGTTTCGTCTGTCCACAGCGTATTCTCCCAAAGGGATTTTGGCGTCCTCAGGTAAGTTTTTGCAAAATGCAATCTGGCTTTTTTATGTTTGTGTCAGCAGTGGGGTCCTTCTGGGTCCCCTACCATAGCGTCCCTTTTCATTCAGATGGAGACGTATAGTGCGAGCTGACACCCTGTGCCTGAAGGTTCGCTTGAATTTGTCTGGAAGTTGATCGAGGTTCTTTATCCACCATTCAAACAATCCTTCGTTGCAATCTTTGATCAATTTTTCTCTTTCTTTCCCGTCCAGGGAGATTAGCTACTGTGCCACGGGCTGTACACTTCTTGACAATGTTGTGGACTTGGGAACATTAAAGTGTTTGTAAAGTCATTCTGTGACTTTACATGTATCCCCTCTGGAGTATGCTGCCATTAACAATAGTGTAATTGTTTTTTTAATGAAAATGCTAAATACCTTTTCCCACACCGCAACTGTGCGGTCACGTGATCCCCCTTCTCTTGTCTTCCCCCATCTATGGGGAGAAGTGGGAGGGGCCACGATTCCCATATGACGTCAGCTGACCAGCACAGGGGGAATCACATGACTACACAGTGGCAGTGTTTGTAAAAGGTATTTAGCCTTTTCATTTAACTACTTCAGCCCCGGAAGGATTTCCAACTTTAGAACCAGAGCACTTTTTGCGATTCGGCACTGCGTTGTTTTAACTGACAATTGCGCGGTCGTGTGACGTTGTACCCAAACGAAATTTGCGTCCTTTTTTCCCCACAAACAGAGCTTTCTTTTGGTGATATTTGATCACCTCTGCGTCATTTCTGATCGCCGCTATAAACAAAAGAAGAGCGACAATTTTGCAGAAAAACCCAAATTTCTTACTTTTTGCTAAATTACAAATTACAAAAACATTTTTTTCCATTGGTTTTGGCCGATTTTATATTCCTCAAATTTTTGGTTAAAAAAAATTGCAATCGGCGTTTGATTGGTTTGCGCAAAAGTTGCTCCGTTTACGGACGATGAGAATTCATTTCTGGGGTTTTTTTTTTTTTTTTTTTACTAGTATTGGCGGTGATCTGCGATTTTTAGCAGTACTGCGATATTGCAGCTGACATGTCGGACCATTTTGACACTTTTTTGGGGCCATTGGCATTTACACAGCGATCAGTGCTATGAAAATGCACTGATTACTGTGCAAACGCCATTGGCAGTGAAGGGGTTAACCTGCAGGGGGCGCTCTAGGGGTTAACTGTGCTCCCTGGGCGTGTCCTAACTGTGTGTGGGCTGCCCTAGCTGGGGAAAGGGGATGATCACGGCTTCCATATACAGGAAGCCTGTGATCATCACCCTTCCCTCTCTAACAGGACGGAGATCCGTGTGCC
>BLSH010289677.1:1085277-1128293 GCA_018402905.1 Glandirana rugosa
TTTGTGACTGAGTTGGAAAGACACACGGAGACACACGGTGTTCGATGACGGAGGCACGTAAACTGACCACGGTAATCATGGCACAGCAGCCATGATTACCGTGGTCAGCACAGATGGGGGGACACAGGAACAGGCAGGATCAACCAGGTATATTACACAGCACAAGCAATGTGCTATAGATCATGCCTTAAAAGAACATGATCCTAATTTTTTGTTAGGGTTACAACCACTTAATCTCTGGAGGGGGACTTGTAACCTTGAGATTGTCTGTGCTTTTTCACAATTTTTGTTCTCAAATCCTCAGACATCTCTTTAATGCTCTTTCTATTCTCCATGATCCTTGTGGCACACAGAGGCACACAGAAAGGTTGAGTCAGTGTTTCACCATTTTAACCACTTGAGCTCAGGAATGTTTACCCCCCCCCCCCACGACCATGACCGGTCCATTTTTTGCGTTACTGTAACTGACAATTGCACATTGTGTTGCTGTACCCAAATAAAATGTATGTCCTTTTTTCCCACATATAGAGCTTTCTTTTGCTGGTATTTGATCACCTCTGCGATTTTTATTTTTTGCTCTGTAAACAAAAAGACCGACAATTTAGAAATAAGAAAACTTTACTTTCTGCTTTAAAACATTCCCAATAAAAAATTGTAAAAAATCAAATTTCTTAATCAATTTAGACCAATATGTATTCTGCTACATATTCCTGGTAAAAAAAATCCCAATAAGTGTATATTAATTGGTTTGCGCAAAAGTTATAATGTCTACAAACTATGGGATATTTTTATGGAATTTTTTTTTTTTTTTTTACTAGTAATGGCGGATAGTAGCGACTTATAGCGGGACTGCGATATTGCGGCGGACAAATCGGACATTAAAGGGGTTGCAAAGGCAGAGTGTTTTTTATCTTAATGCATTCTATGTATGAAGATAAAAAGCCTTCTGTGTGCAGCATTTACCTGAGGTCTCTCTCTGTCCAGCGATGTCCACGAGTGTCTCAGCCCTCCGAGATTCTCCCTCCCTGATTGGCCTGAGACACAGCAGCAGTGCCATTGGGTCACTGCTCTCAGTCAAAGCCAGGAGAGAGAGGGGGCCGGGGCGGGGCTCCGTGTCTGAATGGATACATGGAGCTGTGACTCTGCTCGGGTGCCCCCATAGCAAGCTGCTTGCTGTGGGGGCACTCAGCAGGAGGGAGGGGCCAGAATCACCGAAGAGGGACCCAAGAAGAGGAGGATCCGCTGTGTGCAAAGCCAACTGCACAGAGGAGGTAAGTATGACATGTTTGTTATTTTTATAGGGAAAAAAGACGAGACTTTACAATTTAAGTGACACTTTTAACACTATTTTGGGGACCAGTGACACTAATACAGAGATCCGTGATAAAAAGGTCACATCAGGGGCGATCAAAGGCTTAAATGTGTTCCTAGGGAGTGCTTGCTAACTGTGAGGGAGGTGCTTGCACTGTGGGAAGGCAGATATCCTTGTTCCTGCTTTGCAGAAATACATCATCATTACCTTCCCACAGAACGATGATCCACCTTGTTTACATCGGCACACCGCTGTTCTGCTTCTCTTGGGAACGATCGGCGGGTCCCGGTGGACCCCGGTGGACATTGGGTCTGTCGGACCTGCTGATTGGCTCCTGCTGTGTCCAATCCCAGTGAGAGTGGGTCGCCGGCGGCGCCCCAGTCCCAGAAGTGCAAAATCGCAAAGGTACGTGATTTTGCACAGGAGAGTCACCTTGCCGCCGTAAAAATATTCACCATACGGTCGGCAAGCGGTTAACTGTTTTCCGGTATGATTTCTATATTGTCAGCACCTGTTAATCGATACAGGTGAGTTTCATACAAATTGCAGGAGCATCACAAACTTGGAAAGCAATTATTTCTTATAATTCTGAGAAGGTGCCAATAATTTTGTCTGGTCCATTTTTGGAGTTTTGTGTGGAATGTGTCCGATTTTGGCTTTTTTGTTTCTCCACTTTTTTGTTATACCGATACAAACAAAAGAAATAAAACATGAGAATACCTAAACATTGGTAATTGTAACAATCTTCTGGGTGCAGTGGTGCATTATCTGACAAATGCAGGGGTGCCAATATTTTTGGCCATGACTGTATATGGTGAACATTTCCTATAGTTAGACTCTGCGAATAAGCATTTAAATTGTACTAAAGCAGTGATTCTCAATCTGAAAAATATTTAAAAATCGCTGCTGTTTTGAAACCTTGGAACATACTGAAAAATTGAATGGTAAATCAATGTCACCAAAGTAAAAAAAGTAACATTTAAAAACGCAATCTCTGTCAGTCTGTCATTCATTGGTTCCTTTTGTAACACAAGACTTGTGCGAGATCTCGGGAGAATTCAATTGCTCTAATTATATTATAATAGAGACCATTCCATTCCAACTTTGCTTATAAGTAAGGTTTGTTCATTGTTTAGCAATGGAGAAATATTTAATCAAGTCTGGAACGTCTGAAAGAGAAACTTTTAAATGAAAAGAAAGGAAGCAAGCGAAAGGACAAAGATTACAATCACTTCAATCTGATTTGCTCTCGAAAGCAGACACATCCTTCACATTAAAATTAAATATATTTGTAAAAATAAATAAGTTCTTCACCACAAAAATTGTTAAATCTTTTCAGGTGAAAATTTTTAGATCGTTTTGGTGCGCTGCAAGGCAAAAAGGTTTGAGAAACACTATACTAAAGCCTCAAGTTTTTTGTCCTGATTACGCTGGTATAGAGAATTTGAGCAGCAGACAGATGAAGCCAAATGCACGTTCAGATTTGTAAGTTTCACCACAGCAGCCTCTGGGTGTCGATTTCCTGCACTTCTGGGTGCTCCCAATCGTGATCCTTGACTCGGGACTACGTGTCACATCATTCATCTTACTGCTGTGCATGTACAGGTGCTGGTCATATAATTAGTATATCATCAAAAAGTTGATTTATTTCACTAATTCCATTCAAAATGTGAAACTTGTATATTATATTCATTCATTACACACAGACTGATATATTTCAAATGTTTATTTCTTTTAATTGTGATGATTATAACTGACGACTAAGGAAAATCCCAAATTCAGTATCTCAGAAAATTAGAATATTGTGAAAAGGTTCAATATTGAAGCTCAAAACACCTGCAAAGGCCTTTAAATGGTCTCTCAGTCTAGTTCTGTAGGCTACACAATCAAGGGAAAGACTGCTGACTTGACAGTTGTCCAAAAGACGACCATTGACACCTTGCACGAGGAGGGCAGGACACAGAAGGTCATTGCAAAAGAGGCTGGCTGTTCACAGAGCTCTGTGTCCAAGCACATTAATAGAGAGGCGAAGGGAAGGAAAAGATGGGGTAGAAAAAAGTGTACAAGCAATAGGAGAGGATTGTGAAACAAAACCCATTCAAAATGTGGGGGAGATTCACAAAGAGTGGACTGCAGCTGGAGTCTGTGCTTCAAGAACCACTGCACACAGACGTATGCAAGACATGGGTTTCAGCTGTCGCATTCCTTGTGTCAAGCCACTCTTGAACAACAGACAGCATCAGAAGCGTCTCACCTGGGCTAAAGACAAAAAGGACTGGACTGCTGCTGAGTGGTCCAAACTTATGTTCTCTGATGAAAGTAAATTTTGCATTTCCTTTGGAAATCAGGGTCCCAGAGTCTGGAGGAAGAGAGGAGAGACACACAATCCATGTTGCTTGAGGTCCAGTGTAAAGTTTCCACAGTTAGTGATGGTTTGGGGTGCCATGTCATCTGCTGGTGTTGGTCCATTGTGTTTTCTGAGGTCCAAGGTCAACGCAGCCGTATACCAGGAACTTTTAGAGCACTTCATGCTTCCTGCTGCTGACCAACTTTTATGGAGATGCAGATTTCATTTTCCAACAGGACTTGGCACCTGCACACAGTGCCAAAGCTGCCAGTACCTGGTTTAAGGACCATGGTATCCCTGTTCTTAATTGGCCAGCAAACTCGCCTGACCTTAACCCCATAGAAAATCTATGGAGTATCGTGAAGAGGAAGATGCGATATGCCAGACCCAACAATACAGAAGAGCTGAAGGCCACTATCAGAGCAACCTGGGCTCTCAACACCTCAGCAGTGCCACAGAATGATCGACTCCATGCCATGCCTTATTGCAGCAGTAGTTCAGGCAAAAGGAGCCCCAACTAAGTATTGCGTGCTGTACATGTCATACTTTTTCATGTTCATACTTTTCAGCTGGCCAAGATTTCTAAAAATCCTTTCTTTGTATTGGTCTTAAGTAATATTCTAATTTTCTGAGATACTGAATTTGGGATTTTCCTTAGTTGTCGGTTATAATCATCAAAATTAAAAGAAATAAACATTTGAAATATATCAGTCTGTGTGTAATGAATGAATATGATATACAAGTTTCACTTTTTGAATGGAATTAGTGAAATAAATCAACATTTTGATGATATTCTAATTATATGACCACCACCTGTATGTCCTGCTGACTCTTGTGTGGACATGGCCTGTGCAGACATGCACTGGCATCTTCAAAGGACAACTAAAACAAGACATGCTTATGTCTCCTTCTCAACGATAGCACTGCTTCGGGAGCCGCTATCAGTCCCTTCCTTGGAGGAGGAACAGAGGCGTGTCTTTAGTTTGGTGTGCTTTCAGGTTGACTGTTCATGTAGGTGTAGACAGAGTCCTGACCTGCGGATGTAGCCCTCTTCTTAGAAGGGTGACTCCAGGCCTTTAGTTTGGTGGCCTGCTCATGTAGGCACAGACAGCATCCTGAAATAAGAATGTAGTCCTCTTCTTAGAAGGGTGACTCCAGGCCTTTAGTTTGGTGGCCTGCTCATGGAAGTGCAGACCGCGTCCTGACATGGGGCTGTAGTCCTCTTCTTAGAAAGGTGGCTCCAGGCCTTTAGTTTGGCGTCCGCTCAAGTTGTCCATGTAGGCACAGACAGCATCCCCATATAGGAATGTAGTCCTCTTTTTAGACGGGTGGCTCCAGAAGGACCCTGCAAGCAGTACCGGGACAGGGTCGTTCAGCGCCCAGGGCAAGGATCCAAAATTGCACCCTCTTCCCCCCACTTTTAATAACATGCCTTAGAATGAGTGTACCACCCTGTGTTTATTTGCCCCCTTGCTTGTCTGCGCCTGGGGCAGCTCCCCTCCTGCCCACCCCGTGTCCCGGCCCTGCCTGCAAGCCAGGAGCCACCTTCAGAGCCAGCGATCAGAGGACCAGGTAAAAGCCAGGATAGACCAGCAGAAACCTTAGCATCCTAATATAAAAAAGGGTTTAATATCACTTTAAGGAAACTAGACGGCTGTGATTCACATTTGGAATAGAATGTACCAGTAGTAATATTATACAGAGTAGGCTTGATGATGTTATCAAGCCTTTGAGAAGCTTTTATTGCCAGTAAAGTCCGGTAGCAGCATTGAAGCAGGTAATGATTAAAAGTTCCCAAAGCAATGTTGGCCTAAAGCCGAACCCAACCAAGTTTCAGAGTCTGAGTGAAAAGGAAAGGGGGTTACAACTACTTTTGGGAAGTTACTGTTGTCTGTGTCCCCTCTAACATTGTCTATGGAGGGCTGGGGCTGCTCTGTACCATTCCATGGCACAGAGCAGGTAAATGTAAACCTATTTGTTCATTTTATTTATAAAATATATATATATAAATATAAATATATATATATATTTATATATATATATATACATATATATATATATATATATATATATATAAATATATATATAATTTTTTTGTGATTACTAGATGGTTTCAGAAATATTGGGGTTGATTTCCTAAAACTGGAGAGTGCAGAATCTAGTGCAGCTATGCATGGTAGCCAATCAGCTTCTAACTTCAGCCTGTACCCGCTTAAACACCACCCCATGGCACATTTACAGCTACAGGGCGGCCCTCCTGCGCAGAGTCACGTGTGTGTATATATACACGATTCTGCACTTCCGCCTAGAGGGCGTGCGCCACCGGCGGCCCTCTTCTGCTGTGATTACTCACAGCAGAAGCTGACCTGCAGGTGTTGGGCACTGGATGTCAGTTGCCACCTGCCGATCGTCGAGCAGAGACACAAAATGGAGCTCTGCCTATGTAACAAGGCAGAGCTCCGTTCTGACAGGGAGAAAGTATGCAATTTGTGTCCCTGCAAAGCAGGGAATACAATCCATCACTTCCCTGAGTGAAAGCCGTACACACAGTACAGTAAAGCACTGGCTAGGCACACAGTTAACCCTTTGGTCGCCCTAGATGTTTAACCTCTTTCCAGCCAGTGTCATTACAGTGACAGTGCATATTTTTAGCACTGATCACTGTATTCGTGTCCCTCCCACGAAGTGTCATTTAGTATCCGACTGTCTGCCGCAATATCACAATCCTGCTGTAAGTTGCTGATCACCACCATTACTAGTATAAAAATTAATAAAAATTACAGTATATATCCCATAGTTTGTAGAAGCTATAACTTGTGCGCAAACCAATCAATATACTCTTGTGTTTTTGCTTACCAAAAATATGTTGCAGAATACATATTGGACTAAATTTATGAAGAAATTAGATTTTTCTATTTTTTTTTTTTTTTTTATTGGATATGTTTTATATCAGTAAGTAATAATATATATAAAGTGTGTGTGTAGATATATTTTTTTTTTGTTTATCGCGCAAACAAACGTAGAGGTGATCAAATACCACCAAAAAAAAAATCTCTATTTTGTGGGGGTAAAAATAATATAATTTTATTTGGGTACAGTGTTGCATGACTGCGCAATTGTCCATTAAAGTAACACAGAGTCGTATTGCAAAAAAATGCCCTGGTTATAAAGGGGAGTAAATCGTCAAGTGGTTAAGCTTTGACAATAAAACCTGATTGGCTACCATGCACAGCGTCGCCAGATTTTGCATGCTCCAGTTTTAGTAACTCAACCCCATTATGTTCACTGTATAAAGTGCTTTTTTCATTTTCATTAAGGGACGAGCTGTATGGGTGCTTTACAAACGCAATGTATGCAATTACATTTTTTAAATGTTTGCGTACATAACACTGCTATTGTGTTGTAGTTTTTTTTTTCTCTTTTCGCTTTACAGATGCTATTTAGCTAAAAGCGCCTCAAAAATCCCCCCAATCCACCCCAATGTGAAAGCCCTGAGTGCTTTCACACTGGGGCGGTGCGCTTGCGGGACGTTACAAAAAGTCCTGCAATCAGCATCTTTGGGGCGGTGAGATGAGCGGTGTATATACCGATCCTCTACTGCCTCTGTCATTGAAATGAATGGCAAGCGCTTCCGAAGCGGCTGCACACCGCCTCGGTAGCGCGGAGCGCCGGCACTTTTAACCCCTTGTGGGGAGGTTAAAAGCACGGCGCTCCCACCTGCATCGAGGAGCCATATTGCTGGTAAAACGCCGCTAAAACTATCGGGTTTTACCGCAGCTAAGCTGCAGTGTGAAAGTAGCCTAAAGAATAAAGCTTATTTGATTTTAAAAAAAAATTTGTTTAAAACCACTTCCTGTGTTTTTTTTTTTATCTGCCTCTAAACGCCCCTCCATGCGCCATTCTAGCTTATAGGTTCATGCACACATAGGCTTTTGAGGAGTTTAGAGGCAGAAAAACCCCACTGTCAGTGCGTCCGGCAGCAGCGACATTTTGGCAGAAAAAAATGCTTTTGATGCGCCTTGAGCGTTCCTTGCAGTGGCCAGATTTAATTACGATTTACTATATTATATATACTGTTAATTACTATTCTGGCCAATGAATTGAATGAACACCCAAACACTTGATGTGCCCACATGGGTTACCTGAGTTTACAAGTGCCAAGTGTTTTTTTTTTTTTTTTTTATTTGCCAAAACTGCACTGCCAGAAGGAAAGGCGTCTGGGAGAAATGGCCAAAGTGTCCAGTGTGCATGAAGCCTAACCTGTTCCATTCTATCAGAAATGAGAAAGAAACTCCTATGTTGGCTAGAGTTGGATATTAAAGTATTGTCTCCTTCAGCTGTACAGGAGGAGCGTCAGCGAGGCCGAGAGCGAGAGGGAGAGGCCGAGTTTGGTGGTACCATAAACGATGACATGCCTGTGGAGAAGATTCTGGAAGCTGAACTGGCCGTAGAACAGAAGAGTGATCAAAGCCTCGAAGGCGGTGGATCTGTGAGTACCGCACTATACTCTTTCAGCGCTGGGGGGCTTGGCTGCTTTGTATCCTTCGATTTCTTCCAGCAACCCAGAAACTCTGTTGCGTTCCTCCTCCCTAAACTCGCTCATCCATGTATTTATGGACCTTGCTTTGTGCACTGGTGTGCAGTCATGTTGGAACAGGAAGGGGTCATCCCTAAACTGTTCCCACAAAGTTGGGAGCATGAAATTGTCCAAAATGTCTTGGTATGCTGACGCCTTAAGAGTTTCCTTCACTGGAATTAAGGGGCCAAGCCCAACCCCTGAAAAACAACCCCACACCATAATCCCCTCTCCACCAAATGATTTGCACCAGTGCACAAAGCAAGGTCCATAAAGACACCCTTTGCTGCTATAACAGCTTCAGCTCTTCTGGGAAGGCTGTCCACAAGATTTAGGAGTATCTATGGGAATGTTTGACCGTTCTTCCAGAAGAGCATTTGTGAGGTCAGGCACTGATGGACGAGAAGGCCTGGCTCACGGTTTCTGCTCTAATTCATCCCAAAGGTGTTCTATTGGTTTGAAGTCAGGACTCTGTGCAGGACAGTCAAGCTCCTCCACCCCAAACTCCCTCATCCATGTCTTAATGGACCTTGCTTTGTGCACTGGTCCAAATCATTTGGTGGAGGGGGGTTATGGTGTGGGGTTGTTTTTCAGGGGTTTGGCTTGGCCGCTTAGTTCCAGTGAAAGGAACTCCTAAGGTGTCAGCATACCAAGACATTTTGGACCATTTCATGCTCCCTACTTTGTGGGACAGCAGTTTGGCGATGACTCCTTCCTGTTCTAACATGACTGCACACCAGTGCACAAAGCAAGGTTCTTAAAGACATGAGTGATTTTGGGGTGGAGAAACCTGACTGGCCTGCACAGAGTCCTGACGTCAACCCGATAGTATACCTTTGGGATGAATTAGAGAGGAGACTGTGAACCGGGCCTTCTGATCCAACATCAGTGCCTGACCTCACAAATGCGCTTCTGGAAGAACGGTCAAACATTCCCATAGACACTCCTAAACCTTGTGGACAGCCTTCCCAGAAGAGTTGAAGCTGTTATAGCTGCAAAGGGTGGGCCAACTTAATATTGAACCCTATGAACTAAGACTGGGATGCCATTAAAGTTTTTGTGTGTAAAGGCAGACGTCCCAATACTTTTGGTAATCTAGTGTATGTGAACCCAGCCTAACACATATTAGTGCACAAAAAAGTGCTACAGTTGCTAGCCATGTATTGCAGCAATGCATTTATCGGATATATTTGCTGTTAAGCCGGGTACACTGATCAAAATTTAGCCATTGCAGCAGGGACTGGTTAAATTCCGATTTGTGTGTTGCCTTCCCTGTTTGACAAAAGCCGATCGGTTCTGCTGGAAAACCTTCAGTGTATTCTGACAGAGGAGGAGACCCTGCTGTCGGAATACAATAACACCCAGAGGGAAGGAAATGCGGGGCAGCGAGGGGGGGTGGGGGTGTTGGTGTAAGAGGGGGATTCCTAAATCCATTTCTTGTTTAGATGCAAATTGTGGATGAAAATTGCTTGATTCCCCCATCAGCACAGTCAGTGGGAGGTTTCCCAGCTGCTATAGCCACTAGCAGTGATCGCACAAAAAAAAAAACTCAACAGGCTGGTTGTACTGAATTCAATCCTACAACCAGCCTACCCATAGATGGATCAAAATTCGGCTGAGCCGGATAAATTTTGATCCGTCAATGACTTAAATTTAGCTGCCCCCAGTCTGTCGTCATATTCTCTTCTCACAATCCCTTACACAATCACGTGAGTCGATGTCACATTGCTGCTTTCCCTGTGTATTAGCTGTTTGCCTGGTGATTGTTGGATTTTGCCTGCTGCTTTTTGCCTTACTGAATAACCTTTTCTAAACTTAGAAGTGAAGAATTCTGCAGTATTTGACTGAGCTCTCCTGTCTGTCTCTCTCCAGCCAAGTGACCCAGTTACTAACATCTGTCAAGCTGCTGATAAACAACTTTTCACTCTAGTCGAATGGGCCAAGAGGATACCCCATTTCTCTGAGCTGGCGCTGGACGATCAGGTCATTCTGCTTAGAGCTGGTAAGATGCTTTGTGCCGGCGGGATGTGACTTTAATGCCCACATGCCGCACATGTGTTGCTGGGTGGGCAATGTTTGTGCTGGGAGTGCACAAAGACCGAGCTGCCGAAAACCGCTCTCAGTCCCAACTAAACATCAGCTGGTGGGACTGGCTTCTGATCATGTGACCATTGTGACAGCCAATCACAGTGGTCACATGGTCGCCGATCCGTCCCTACCCCTGGAGTGTTAAGAACTTTTAAAGGGGACGCCAGGGTGGGTGGTTAAAGTGGTTGTAAAGAAGTTTTTCACCTTAATGCATCCTATGTATTAAGGTGAAAAACCTTCTGTGCTGCAGCACCCCCACCCTTTCTCTTACCTGAGCCGGATCCCATTCAGCGACCTGCACGAGTGCTTCAGCCGCTGTCTGTTTCCTCATTGGACAGATCTATAGCAGCAGGATCCATTGGCTTCCGCTGCTGTCCATCAAAAGCTGTGACATGGGAGCGGCTGGTCAATGTGATTGTAATGGGTTTTAAATAAAAAATTAAATAACAAACGTCTACTTACCTGCTCTGTGTAATGGTTTTGCACAGAGCAGCCCTGATCCTCTTCTTCTCTGGTCCCCACACCGGCTCTCCTGGCCCCCGTAGCAAGCTGCTTACTATGGAGCACTCATGCACACCTCCCTCTCACTCATCACTGGCTGTGATTGATTCTGTCCGAGCCAATGAGGAACGAGAGAGCGTTGGCTCTTGTGAACATCGCTAGATCGAAATAGGGCTCAGGAATGTATTTAGCGGGGTGGGCTGCGGTGGGAGCGGCATGCAGAAGTCTTCTTTTTTTTTTTTACTTTGCTGCATAGAATGCAGTAAGGTAAAAAAAAAAAAAAAAAAACACCTTCCATTACAATCGCTTTAACTTCATTGGAGGGCATGGGAGACATTGGTGGGAGTCTAGTAGACCTTCAGTGTCTCCAGAAATAGGACCTGTCACCTACCCGATCCCTGAAAACTTTTCTCTTCAGGGAAGCCTATCCTGCCACCACCTAATAACTACACTCCTTTTTTCTCAATCAGCTCATCCCCCGCAGTTTACTGCCCTTTTGTATCATTTAACCCTCCCTCCTAGATTGTAAGCTCTAACGAGCAGGGTCCTCTGATTCCTCCTGTTTTGAATTGTATTGTAATTTGTACTGTCTGCCCTAATATTGTAAAGCGCTGCGCAAACTGTCTGCGCTATATAAATCTTGTATAATAATAAATAATAATAATACCCAATGCTATCACATTGGGGGCTTGTTAGCCCCTTTGTGATGGCAATAAAGTTAAAGAATACAAAATTAAAAGTGCACAATGAAAAATAAAAATGTATTAATAATTAAAAATAAAACTGAAAGTACCCCTATACACACCCCAATTCAACATGCAGTGTAGAGCGAGCATATGTATGTAAACATAAAATGGGCCACATGGAGCTATTACTGTAAATGCCTGAGTGAGATAATTCTAAGGCAATAATTCATTGTTCACTCTAAACTGATAACTTGTAAAGCTTTAAATAGTCACACATGGGGCATTTTGGGAACTGTCATTTTTTGCGATTTCCCAGGCACGCACAAATTCATGGCTTGACATGTTTGGTATCTGTTTACTCAGTGCAACACCATATGTTATATTTTACCTAAAAATTGGTATGATGTTTACAGTTAAATTCATTTTAGTGTATTTTAAAATATGCATATGATAAATGGCTGCAAATATTGTGCAACACAAAAAATTGCAACTACCACCATTTTATTCTCCACAGTCTCTGCGTTTGGGGGAATATTAGTCATTTCTAGCAAAAAATGCAGATTTTAATGTGCGAAAAATTAAAATATTTCTGTGATAGATAAGTGATTAATGCCTGTGGTTTTGGAATGGAATATCCAACAAGCTTGTTGGGGTGTGATGGTCCAGTGTCCAAATATGTTTAGCCATACAGTGTGCTGTTTTTTTTTTTTGTTTTGTTTTTTTTTAAGTACAGTGCAGTATATAAAATCTTCTGTACCTTCCCTTTCCTCAGGATGGAATGAGCTCCTCATCGCCTCATTCTCCCACCGCTCTATTTCTGTGAAAGACGGCATCCTGCTGGCTACTGGACTCCACGTCCACCGCAATAGTGCACACAGCGCTGGGGTGGGGGCCATATTCGACAGGTAATTGCTGCAAAGTTTTTTCTCATGTGATATAAAGCTATATTTTATATTTTTTATGTTGGCTTCTGCTTTTGCCGGCTCTTGTAGTGTATTATTGTGTATTTTCAGAGTGCTTACCGAACTTGTGTCTAAGATGAGAGACATGCGCATGGATAAGACTGAACTCGGCTGTCTGCGAGCGATTATTTTGTTTAACCCAGGTAGGTACCACTGACAGACATTAATGAAGCTGAAAGTAGAACATTTTTTTTTCATTTTGGTTAGAGTATAGACCCCTGTCAGATATTTTTTTTTTTTTTCCGCCATCTGTGTCCCATTGGGGAGATTTACCTTCACTTCCTGTCCCATAGCCAAACAGGAAGTGAGATGAAATCTCTGCAAATTAAAGTGGAAGTCCGTGCTTAGTATAACTAAAGGCAATTTTTTTTTTTTTTTTTTTAAGTTTTGGATGGAGTGGAAAGGAATTGGAACCCTGTCAGCTTTTATTGCTGTCTGTGTCCCCGTTAGGGAGATTAATCCTTTCTATGTGTCCTGTTTATTATGATCATTGAAACTGAAGGTAAAAGAAAATCCCAAATTTTGGGCTGTCCCCAAAAGAGAAAGAGGGGAAATCTTCCAATGGGGATCTGGCGGTCCCCAAGGAATTCCCTTAAATTGGAGGTCCATACTAACACTAAAATCCCTACATCTATAGTCACCTACATTCTAATACTAAGCTTTCTAGCCCTGTAAAGAAAAAAATAGCATACATACCTTTTCTGAAGGTGATCCGACCCGATCCCACGCTGAGCTGTCAGCCACGTCCTCGCTGTGAAGGCGGGTACAGAGGACATGGACGAAATCGCAAGCCCCATAGTAACACTATGGGTGACGTCACTTCCCATATATTTCACTGTCGGCTGTATCCTGTGCAGAGCTTTCGCCGCTAGAGATTGGGTCGGATTGCCTTCAGAAAAGGTATGTAGACTAATTTTTTTCTTGATGGATAGGTTAATGTTAGAATGTGGGTGACTGTAGATGTATGGATTTTAGTGTTAGCATGGACCTCCAATTTAAGGGAATTCCTTGGGGACCCCCAGATCCCCATTGGAAGATTTCCCCTCTTTCTCTTTTGGGGACAGCCCAAAATTTGGGATTTTCTTTTACCTTTTACCTTCAGTTTCAATGATCATTATAAACAGGACACATAGAAAGGATTAATCTCCCTAACGGGGACACAGACAGCAACAAAAAGCTCTCAGGGTTCCAATTCCTTTCCACTCCATCCAAAACTTGAAAAAAAAAAAAAATTGCCTTTAGTTATACTTGAAGTTTAATATGATTATATTGTGACCTCCCTGGTTCCTCTGTCCCCCTTCATCAACATGCTAATGAAAATGTCATTGTTGGGTCTCTGTGCTGCTCTATGCAATGCAAGTAGATCATAGATTTCTGAAAACAGCAGACCCCCCCCCCCATATATGAGGTTCCATGGCTGAATGAACTGAAATCCAGTTTATGAAAGCCGTGGGCTGGGGAGCAAAGTGCTCGATGATACTTTGGGATTGATTTACTAAAACTGGAGAGTGTAAAATCTGGTGCAGAAGTGCATAGTAATAGTCAGTTTGTTCAGTTAAAGCGGTTGTCTACCGAAAAAAAAAAAAAAAAAAAAAACCTGCAAGGGAAAGGCATAATGAGCTAGTATACACGACACACTAGCTCATTATGAAATACCTCAGAACGAAGCTCCTGCAAGGCTGCCCCGGTCCCCACAGAGGGAGCTTCCATCTTCCCTGTGGGGACTCTTCTGGGTTCGTGACTCCGGCGTGAGTGGCTGGAGCCAAGAGACGTCACTCCCACGCATGTGCGCAGGAGCTATCTTTCCATCAGACTCTCCGACAAGGTCCAGCGCTATGCGCTGGGCCTTCTCCGGGACATTACTGCCCATGCGCTGTGACGTCAGCGGCTGCATGCAAGTGGAATATCTCCTAAACCGTACAGGTTTAGGAGATATTCATTTTACCTACAGGTAACCCTTATTATAGGCTTACCTGTAGGTAAAAATGCCTTTTAGGGGTAGACAACCGCTTTAAGCTTTGACAAAAAATATTGCAAGCTGATTGGCTACCATGCAGAGCTGCACCAGATTTTGTATTCTCCAGTGTTAGTAAATCAGCCCCTAAAAGTCCATGAGTCAGGAAATGAGATGGGCTCTGTCTGACTTGCTGCAGCTTCCCAATGCTCATTGTTAGATGTTCACAGTGTGCATTGAAATCAAAGTAAACTATATCAGTAAATGATTGGTGTCTGTACAACTGTACAAGACTGAAGGTAAGGTTAAAGTTCAGTGTTGGGGCCCATTCGCGCCATATGTATTGGGCTGAGCCTAAGCTTCCTTGTCCATTACAGTCCCAATGTATAGACAAGGCAATTTGCCTCGAGTCATATGTGTTCAATGCGCTGAAAAAGTGGGGCATGCTACATTTGTGGCGCACCACATCGTTTCACAACATGCCGCAGTGCATAAAGATGATTGAATTGTCCTTTTGTGACATTTCATTAAAGTAGGGAAAGATAATATAAACTGTGTGATGGGTCTTTGCAATCCATGAGCACTGTTTTCTTAGCACACGCCAGCAACTGTGGTGTGCTGCAGCCGCTGGTGTTAAAGAGAACATGGAGTAAACCTGTGAGGAGTGAAATGCAAAAGAAGGCATGGCTGGCCACCTAAGAATGCTATACATCGAGCTGTCTCTGACTTAAATACCTGACCTGGAACAAGCAAGTAGCAAATGAAGATATTGAGCTCCCGAACTGCAGTCATCAATTCAGGTTATTGAAACCAGCCATGTACCGACAGTAGTTTTATCAGATGGAAGGTCAACAATGATGCCTTTTATATGCTTTCAGTATATGCAGTTTGGTTTATTTTGAAGGATTTTTATTTCAGCATCCGCATCTCCAGAGTGCTTTTTTGTTTTAAATGTTTTCTTGAGTTTTTTCTGGCAAAACGACAGACATTGACTGATATACAGTTAAATGCATATAGTTACCAAAAAGATACACCGCTCTAGCTTGTGAGGAGAAGCTGGCAGGCAATGATTTACTCCACCCCTACTCAGGTGCTCTGGCTTCTTGAGCGTCCTTCCAACGCTCAAACAGTTCAATAGGAAAAATAAAAGATGAGCCGGCACACTGAAATAGGATCAAATCTTCTGGTTTATTGTTGCATGATCAGGTTAGGGGCAGTACAAGCTGACTTGTTTTGGCATCAAAGGTGCCTTGTTGCCGAAACATGTCGGTGTGCCGGCTCATCTTTTATTTTTGATATACAGTTAAAGTGGAAAAGAATCATCCAATGTATCCAAATAACAAGGTGTTTTTAACCACTTCAGTACCGGGCACTTTCACCCCCTTCCTGCCCTGGCCAGTTTTCAGCTATCAACACGGTCACAATTTGAATGACCATTGCGGGGTCATGCAACACTATACCCAAATGGCATTTTTATCACACAAATAGTTTTCTTTTAAGTGGTATTTGATCACCACTGGGTTTTTTATTTTTTGCTAAATATATAAAATTACATTTTTGCAAAGAAAAAAAAAAAAGTTTTGTTATAAAATATTGTGAATACGTTTTTCAACTTCACTGATGAGTACTGATGAGGAGGCACTAATATGCAGCACTAACCGGCATTACTAATGGGAACTGATTGGCAACCTGGTGGGCATTGCTGATGTGGCTGTACTGATAACCAATGCACTGATCGTCAGTGCAGACCCCCCCCCCCCCCGTCAGGAGAGCCTCTTATCGGCACTCCTCTACTTGCGCCCTTTCCGCACAAAAAGAGGGAAGCCGATAAGCGGCTTTTCCTGCTTACGATGTGATCAGTTGTGATTGGACACAGCTGATCCATTGTAAAGAGCCTACGTCATAGCGTAGCCGATTGCGTGTTTTTTTTTTTTTTACCAAAAATATGAGTAAGAATATAAGTCGGCCAAAACCGAGGACGCAAATTTAGTTTAAGTACAACGTCGCACGACCGCGCAGTTGTCAGTTAAAGCAACGCAGTGCCGAATAGCAAAAAGTGCTCTGGTCCTAAAGTGGGAAATCCTTCCGGTCCTTAAGTGGTTAAAGTGTTTTGTGAAGTCAATTTAAAAAAAAAAAAAGTTATTATACAGCATTTATATAGCGCCAACAGTTTGCGCAGTGCTTTACAATGTAAAGGAAGACAATGCACCAACAGTATACTTCAAAACAAGAGCGTTAGAGGAGTCTGGCTACCATTCAGGGGTATTCCCTATATTGCAGGGACAGGGTGGGCAAAAAAGGGGGAGGGGTATGCCTGTATATAAAAAATTACCTAAGAATAAATGTGAGGGAAGACATTAGTAGTGGATCCGGGGAGGAAGTTGAAGCCTTATGGCTAGAGCTACAAAGGGAGGATAGCAGGGGGAAAGTAATACTGGGAATATGCTATAGGCCCCCAAATCAGAGGGAGGAGGGGGAGCCAGACCTCCTATTGCAAATTGGAATAGCGGCTAGGAAGGGAAGTGTTGTTATAATGGGGAATTTTAATTACCCAGATATTGACTGGGAGGAAGGTACTGCATGTTCAGCTAAGGCTCGCCATTTCCTAAATGTCTTGCAGGACAATTTCATGGGTCAAATAGTAAATGCACCAACAAGAGAAAAAGCATTATTAGACCTTCTGATCACTAACAACACAGACCTGATCACAGGCGTGGAAGTAAGGGGCAATCTAGGAAATAGCGATAACAGGACAATTAGTTTCAGTATAAATTACACAAATAAGAAAAATAAGGGGAATACAAAGACGCTGAATTTTAAGAGAGCCAACTTCCATAAACTGCGCTCTATGCTGGAAGATATTAGCTGGGATAAAATTCTAGGAACAATGAATGCGGAGGAGAAATGGGAGTGCTTCAAGAACACACTAAACAAAGGTATTAGCCAGTGTATCCCAGCGGGGAATACTTTTAAAAGGGCTAACCAAAGACCAGGATGGCTTAATGCCGACGTAAAGGCACACATAAAAGCAAAGGAGAAGGCCTTCAAAAAATACAAGACCGAGGGGACCATATCAGATTTTCATACCTATAAAACACGCAATAAGGAATGCAAAGGGGCAATCAGAGCAGCTAAGATAGAACATGAAAGACACATAGCAGAGGAGAGTAAAAGGAATCCCAAGAAATTCTTTAAGTACATAAACAGCAAGAGAGGGAGGTCAGATCATGTTGGCCCCATAAAGAATGATGAAGGTAATCTGGTTGCAAAAGATGGAGAAATGGCAAAGGTGTTAATCTCATTTTTCTCCTCAGTATTCACAAAGGAAACCGGGGGCTCAATTATTCAGAACTACAATGCTGATCCTCACGGCACGTCACAGGAAACACCCTCATGGCTGACTGAGGATAAAATCAGAAATAGGCTTGAAAAACTGAACACTAATAAGTCACTGGGACCAGATGGCTTACACCCAAGGGTCCTTAACCACTTCAATACTATGCACTTAGAACACTTTACTACCAGACCAATTTTCAGTTTTCAGTGCTGTTGCGCTTTGAATGACAATTGCGCGGTCGTGCGACGCTGCACCCAAACAGATTTTTTATCATTTTGTTCCCACAAATAGAGCTTTCTTTTGGTGGTATTTTATCACCCCTGCGGTTTTTATTTTTTGCGCTACAAATAAAAAAAGACTGAAAATTTTGAAAAAAAAAAAAAAAATTCTCTATTTTTGTCACAAAACTTTGTAAATAAGTAAATTTTCTCCATCAATGGTGAGCACTGATGAGGCTACACTGACGGGCACTGATGTGGCAGTACTGATTGGCACTGATGAGGCGGCACTGATGAGGCGGCACTGATGAGGCACTTATATGCAGCAATGATGAGCACTGTTAGGCGGCACTGATAAGCAGCACTGACGGGTACTGATAGGTGGCACTGATATACAGCACTGATGGGCACTGATATGTAGCACTGACGGACACTGCTAAGCGGCACTGATGGGCACTAATAGACAGCACTGATTGGCACGCATAGGCGGCACTGGGCACTGATGGGCACTGATAGGTGGGCACTGGTAGGTGGCAACGGTGGGCACTGATATGTGACACTGGTATGCATTGATAGGGGCACTTGTGGGCACTGATAGGGGCACTGGTGGGCATATACATTGATAGGGGCTCATTCCCTGGTGGTCTAGCGTGGCATCTGAAGGTGGCACTGAGTGCCATCCACATTGGGCAGTATGTCACTTACCTGGTGGTCTAGGGGGGTCTCCCTGGTGGTCCAGATCGGCTCCCTGGTGGTCCTGGGTGGGCGCATCCCTGGTGGTCCCTGGGCAGGCTCCCTGGTGGTCTAGGGTGGCGATCCGAAGGAGGGCTGTGCTGATAAATCATCCGCACAAACCCTCCCTGTCAGGGATGCGGCCGATCGGCTCTCCCCTCCTCAGGTCTGCAGATTGGTCACGGCTGGTCACATGGTAAAGTGCTTCGGATCGAAGCGCTTTACCGAGATCGGTATTGCGGGGGGTCAGACTGACCTCCCACACCACCGATGGCCGCGATGCGCGCCCCTCCGGGCGCGCGGCGGCTTGTTATCCTGAGGACGTCATATGACGTCCAGTCAGGATAACTAAGCCACTTCCCGGCCGTCATTTTGCATACGGCGGTCGGGAAGTGGTTAAGGAACTTAGCCAAGTTATTTCCAGACCCTTGTACCTAATCTTTAAGAGCAGTTTTCTGACTGGTATGATACCAGCTGATTGGAAGAAAGCCAATGTAGTACCAATCTATAAAAAAGGACCAAGATATATCCCTGGGAATTACAGACCAGTTAGCTTAACATCAATAATTGGCAAGCTCTTAGAGGGAATAATAAGGGATTACATACAAGATTATTGTAACGAGAACGGTATCATTAGTGGTAATCAGCATGGGTTCATGAAGGATCATTCTTGCCAAACAAATCTATTAACCTTCTATGAGGAGGTGAGCTGCCATCTAGATAAGGGAAGGCCTGTAGATGTGGTGTACCTGGATTTTGCAAAAGCATTTGATACAGTTCCCCATAAACGTTTACTGTACAAACTAAGGTCCCTCAACATGGATCAAGGGGTGAGCACCTGGATTGAAAATTGGCTACAAGGGCGAGTCCAGAGGGTGGTGATAAATGGGGAATACTCAGAATGGTCTGGTGTAGAAAGTGTAGTTCCCCAAGGTTCTGTCCTGGGACCAATCCTATTCAATTTATTCATAAACGACTTGGAGGACGGGGTGAAGAGCTCAATCTCAATATTTGTGGATGATACCAAGCTAAGCAGAGCAATAAACTCTCCACAGGATGTGGAAACCTTGCAAGAAGATCTGAATAAATTAGTGGGATGGGCAGACAAGTGGCAGATTTGATTGAACGTAGAAAAATGTAAGATAATGCATTTGGGTGCCAAGAACAAAAAAGCAAACTACTCACTAGGGGAGAGCCTCTGGGGGATTCTAGAATGGAAAAAGACCTAGGGGTCCTGGTGGAGAACAGGCTCAGCAGTGGCATGCAGTGCCAAGCTGCTGCAAACAAAGCCAACAAAGTGTTGGCATGCATCAAGAAAGGTATCAACTCCAGGGATAAATCTATAATTCTCCCACTATACAAGTCTCTGGTGAGGCCGCACCTGGAGTATGCCGTCCAGTTCTGGGCACCAGTCCTCAGGAAGGATGTCCTGGTATTGGAAAGGGTACAGAGAAGGGCCACAAAGCTGATTAAGGGATTGGAGGACCTAAGTTATGAGGAAAGATTACAAGCACTGAACTTATTCACTCTGGAGAAGAGATGCTTGAGAGGGGATATGATTTCAATGTACAAATACTGTACCGGTGACCCCACAGTAGGTACAAAACTATTCCAGGCAAGGGAGCACACAGACACGCGGCCATTCATTAAAAATGGAAGAAACGCGGTTTAGACTTAAAAAGCGTAGAGGGTTCTTTACGGTGAGAGCAGTGAGGATGTGGAATTCTCTTCCACAAGCAGTGGTCTCTGCTGGGAGTCTAGAAAATTTCAAAAAACTATTAGATGCACACCTAAGGGACCACAACATTGCGGGGTATACATTTTAATACTGATATTAAAAACACACACAAAGGTTGGACTTGATGGACTTGTGTCTTTTTTCAGCCTCGTTTACTATGTAACTATGTAAGGAGTCCTGCTCCTGCCAGGTTACAATTTAGGAGGGATTGCTGGTGAAAGGTAGGGACTGTGAGTTATGAACTAATTAGGGGAGTAAAACATTTGGTTGTTAGCTGGAGGCAGGATAGGCCTCCCTGAAGAGATGAGTTTAAAGGGATCGCGGACAGAGTAGGAGATAACCGGACAGATTGGGGTAGAGAGTTCCAGTGGATGGGAGAGGTTCTGTAGAAGTCCTGGAGACGAGCATGTGAGGAGGAGACAAGGGAGCTAGAGAGCATGAGGTTTTTGGAGGAGTGGAGAGGAAGGTTTGGATGATATTTATAGCCAAGTTGTAGTTTTACTTCCCTCCGATCCTCTTCTTCTTGGGTTCCCTCACTAGTGCTCCTGGCTACTTCTCTTCTCAGTATACCACCATAGGAAGCCGCTTCCTTCTGTGACACACCTGTTGGCTCCATCCCAAGCTGCACTGCCTGCATATATTGAGACAGCGAGGCTCAGCCTCACGTCCACTCCCTTGTCAGACTTTGACTGATAGCAGCGGGAGCCAATGGCTCCCACTGCTCTCAGCAAAATCTGTGAACACCCATGCGATCCAATTTCAGTATGGCTAAAAAAGGGTCCTACACCATTTTGATGCGGTGCAATTTGAGCCCATACAAAATGAATGCCTCAAATGACACCGCACAGACACTGCATGTGATTGGCACAGGAATGCAGTGCGCATCACATGTGATATGCTGCATTGCTACATTGTGAACCTAGGCTAAGGTTTTTGTCCCAGCTAAAGCCATTTGTTCAGTAGAGTTCAGGTTGGGGCTCTGTGAAGGGAACTTGAAGCTCATCCACTCCTAACTGGTAAAATCATGTCTTTATGGAGCTGGCTTTTTGCACCGGGGCTCAGTCCTGCTGGAATAGAAGAGGACCTTCACCAAACTATTACCTCCAGTTGGAAGTGCACGATGCAACTTTTGACTACTTGGTTGGACAATGACCCCCCCCCCCCCCCCAGTAGTCAAGATAAGGTTTCCTGACGCTTTATTGGCCAGTTATTTGTCCTGGATCTGTAACTCAACAGCTTACACCTTTGCATAGGATTTTAATGTTTTTTTTTTTTTTTGTCCTGCTTTCTAGATGCCAAAGGACTGTCTAATCCAGGTGATGTGGAGGTCCTGAGGGAGAAGGTCTATGCATCATTGGAATCTTACTGCAAGCAGAAATACCCTGACCAACAAGGAAGGTGAGGGATGGACATTGCTTATTATAAGGAGAAGTAAGAAAATGTAAAAATATAAATCAATCGTACTCTCCTAGGTGGATGCAGCACCATCAGTCAGCCACCAGCTCTCTGCTCTGCACCTCCGGTATTCCCTGTAGTGCCGGGCTGTGAAGGGGATGGAAAAGCTGACTCAGGCTCTCAGCGATGCACTGAGAGGCTGAGACAGCTGCCGGTCAGGCATCTGGGTGGATCCCGACTTTAAAGTCGGGATCTCTCCAGAGCCTGGACCGGCTGAGTGATAGAAGCTGATAGCAGACTTTAGCCCGCTGTCTGCTGAAAACGCATTACAGAAGTGCAGAACGAAGTGCACTCTTGTGATCCATAGAATAAGTAGGGCCAAATCCCCATCGTCCATTGTGGCCCGAGACTGGTTACCAGATCACTTAAAGTGGGAGTTTACCCTCCTATCGTTTTCAGCCAAGGAAGCTGACATCTTAGCCTCTGTTTAATCTGCAACTGCCATGATGCTGCACATGTGATCCATTATGGCACCAGCTATTGGATGGTTTAACAGTTTGGTTGAGAGCACAACCAAGGAGACAGCTAGCATTACCGGCATGCCGGGAATAGTAACTCTTTTTTTTGACACCATCAAATCGATGGGTTTACTTCTGCTTTAAAGCCTAAACATTTTTTACCTTAATGCATTCCTTGGATTAAGGTAAATGTTTAGGCATTGATTTCGTCCCTCACCCACCCCCCCCACAATACTTACCTGAGCCCTCATTTGATTTAGTGCTTTGCACATTTGCATCACTTCTCTCCCCTTACTTCCGGGTCTCGCTGGCTTTGCTGGGTCACCAGGAGCCATTGGCTCCCAGTGCTGTCAATCAAAGCCAGTTAGGTGGACGTGGGGGGTGGGGCTATGTCCCGCAGTCTGTGTTAATGGATGCAGCAACAGGGCTCGGGAGTGAGCACACACTTCCCATGGGGGCACTGGATGGAGAGGAGGAGCCAGCAGCACTGGTGGGGGACTCGAGAAGAAGAGGTCCAAGGTTGCTCTGTGCAATTCCATTCCACAGAGCAGGTAAGTATAGAGAGGTTTGTCATTTAAAAAAAAAAAAAAACCTTTACAACCACTTTAGTGGCTCTCGCTCTTTAAAAGGTTGAGCACCTCTGTATTGCATCTTGCCAAAATCGACCAACCCAATCTCCTTTGTTTTCTCCTTTTTTAAGGTTTGCAAAGCTACTTCTCCGCCTTCCTGCCCTTCGCTCCATCGGTCTGAAATGTCTGGAGCATCTCTTCTTCTTCAAGCTCATCGGAGACACTCCCATAGACACCTTCCTGATGGAGATGTTGGAAGCCCCCCACCAGCTGTCTTGAGGAGACTGTTCTAAACAAGCCTGGCATTGCTGCTCCATCCCCAAGAGTCAGCTGTAGTAGATACATACTCTAATAGACCTTTTTCCAACCAGTGGTGGTATAGGCACCACACAAGCTTATCCCGAGAGACTGCTTCAACTTGGCCATTCACTGCTCAACGTCTCCCCTTACCCATTGGCAGTCCATGGTCCACTTCTCTAAAGACAGCTTCCACATCGGGATTTAGATGAAACATGCCTAAAAGAAAGGAAAAAAAGAGTCCAAAATAGGCTTCTTCTTTAACATAGTAGATGTGCACCCTCAAGAGTTTGTAATCTGCAGAAAGAGATATCGTAAACCAAGACTGCTGCAAAAAAGAGGCATCCTACTGGTGATGAGGAAGCACCTGAGCGCATGCCAGCGATGAATCTTTGATAGAGACACTCCTATGCAATATCTTTGATCCAAAAGTGGTAACTATGCTAAAAAAAACACGGATGTCTCGAAAGAGTGCGTCACCCACCCCGGTGCATTGTCCAGCTTTCTCCCCCCCTTTACACTTGTGAGGCTGGCTTTAGCTGAGCAGGTGTCACTCTTCTGAGAGGTGTGAACTCTATGACGGAGAGAGGTGGCCACTGGCAGACGTTATTCCTCACTGACTCGGAATGAAGAGACTGCGGAATGGCACGCCAGGAATAGACTGTGCTGAAATTTTGTGGTGTATACGGGGAGTTGATGGGGGACGGTTTCTGGGTTCGGATAATAACGTAACAAATTAATTTTAATCAGTGGAGATTTCTGTTGGGGGGGGATATAATGGACCCTGTTAATCTTCTCTCGATCTGTCTCTCTGTCCCCCCCCTTTTTATTTGAGGTGCCCTTTTTGATTACTGCACTTGTTGGGGTGTAGGGCAAAGTACCAGGGGTTCCCCATAAGGTGAAGAGGACCTCAGAAATTATTGTAACCTTAATTTGTTCTTGTGACTGTTTTTGGGGTATTCATGACTGCTTTGTATTTTTGGATGCCTTGAGGACCTCTACACCTGACGGTCTCTTTTCTGGGGTGGAAACACATCGAATGTCCTATATGTTTTGTTTTTTTTTTTGTTTCAACTGTTATCTTAAAATCGTTGTTGGTTTTGGAAGGATGATTATATTGCACAGGATCTTAGGACTTTCTTAAATAAGATTTGGGGGGGGGAGGGGGGGTGAAGACCTTTTCCTGAATTATTTTGGGGTTTTGGAACTTGCAAAAGGTGGGTTTTTAAAGAACACCTGTTGTTGGGTGGGGGTCTGACATTAAACCCCCTTTCACATGGGATGGACTCCGCCAAGAGGCCGCCTGCTCAGTGGGGAATCTGTCAGCTGATGCCCGCTGAGCAGGTGGATGGCTTGTCCGCTCCGCTTATGCAGAGCAGGCACAGCCTGCTCTCCTCTATGGGCAGTAGGATATAAACAAACTACCTGTCCGTTTACGCATGACGGCCACCCGATTTGCTAGTTTGATGAGGAAGGGATCCCCATCCATCTGTTCTTAGAAGGCAATGGATCTTCTGATTGGGGAGTGCCACTATCGAGTGGTGGCCTGCTGACATCCAATCACCGGATTGGATGTTGGCGGGCCACCACTCGATAGAAGGCAATGGATCTTCCAATTGGGAAGTTCCACTAAGAACGATTGAGTGGCGGCCTGCCAACATCCAATCCGATGAATGGATGTCAGCGGGCCACCACTCGATAGAAGGCAATGGATTTTCCGATTGGGTCCGCCTAAAAAAACAAAACAAAAAAAAAACTGACAGGTGGACCCGATCAGCCCACTCATGTGAAAGGGGCCTTAGGCTTACCTCTGGGCAATTTTTTTTCCCCCTGCAGTGGGGCTGTGCCTGCACTGCACAGGTTAACTGCTCGTTTTTGTCTACGGGAGAGGAGAGCAGAGAAAAGCTTACTTGATCCTCCCAGCACAAGACCAAATAAATAAATAAATAGACCAGGAACAGTTCATTGCTGGAGGTGGGGGAGCGCTGTTTTCCGAAGGATCGAGTAAGTATAAGCTTTGCACTCACCCGTAGGAAAAAAGTGCAGTTAACCCATGCAGTGCAGGCACAGCCCCACTGCATGGGGAAAAATAATTTGTCCGGAGATGGGTTTTAAAGCTGAGCTCCAGGCAAATACACAGAAAAATAATAATAATAATAATGCAAATAAAAGAACGGTTTAACCTGCCAAATGATAAGTATTTGTCTATCCTGTCCTGAGATTTAACCAGATTTGCCATCTAAGATCCTGGTCTGGTAGGGCAGGAAACCTGATTTTTCCCTCCTGCGGTTTAGTAACACCTGCAGACCTTGTAACTTCCCCCGACTGTGACTGGACAGTGAAAACCGCAGACTACCCACTGCGCTCTCCTATCTGCATGCTCCTTGTTAGCACATGAGCATTGCAGCACAACTGGTTTGGCTCCTCATCTTGCCGTTGCAGCACAACTGATTTAGTCCTTAATACCGCTTTTCCCTTTTCCAGTCTGACCTCTGTTGTGTAGAGGCTTATACAAGGAAAATTGAGGTACTTGCACAGCATGTACTAAAAAAAAAAAAAAAGTGTCTTAATGAAAACAGAGTCGCATTGTGTGTGTATTATATTTGCTTGTATTTCAGCTTTAACATCTGAAAAGAAAGTTCACTGGCTGTCTGACTTCAGTGCGTTCATGGACTTGGAACAAGCATGCATGCTGGAAATTCAGAACTCCTGGTCTGCATACTTGTTCAGGTTCTAGAGCGAGTGGATCAGCATGACAGCCAGGTAACAAGCATTTTCAACACTGGCAGCCTGCATTTTCTGCCAGTACAGACAGGTTTCCTTAAAGTCCCATCTCCTGATAACTTACTTTGTCCCTGTTAGGTGAGTTCTTAATTTGTTTTTTATGCCCCACAAAATTGGTTGTTTTTTTGGGGGGGGAGGGGGGGAGGGAGTCTCTGTATTGAGAGTTCTTGGGGGTGCTTGACTTTTTAATGTTTTGCTATTCTTCCAGATTTTTTCTGCTGCTAGTCCCTGCTCCTCCTTGTTTATTCCCTGTCTTTTTTGACTATCCTGCTCGTTAATTTTTTTTTCCCTTCTGTATTCTTCCTGTTGTCTCTTTTAAGCCTCGCTTTCTATGAATGGCGTTTCCAGGTTTTAAAGCTGTTCTGTCTCCTGGTACAATCCCTGGTACCTGCGAAGAGGGAGAAGGTTTGCACACAGTTCTGACCCACACCTAGCTAAATACACTCTCTAGGAGGCAGATCCTCATAGGAGGGTCCTGAACAGACTCCTCCCACCTTTTAGCCCCACACTTTACTCTGCGCTCGTTCATTATTCCTGTTGCTTGGAATGAATATTAAAGAGAATTTAGCTCTAAATTCTGCTTTCTGTTTTTTTTATATATTTTTTTAAAATAGTACAGTGAGGCAGTTGCTGTAGGTGGCAACTTATAACCATGTGACACCATGTTTTATTGTTGGCCGAGATGATGACAGTATGGGTGCTGTGGTTACACTTGCTGGAATTGCTAGTTTCATGGCTCTTTCATCTTTTAGCTTGACTATTTAGTAAATCGGTGGACCTCCCATTTTTTTTTTTCTGTTCACTTACGTGCTTGCCATTGGATGTTATTACCGAGTTGAAGTTAGGCTAATGCAGCACTGTGGGAGATCCAGGGAGCATGTTCCATTGCGTAAAGTTGTCTGCCTAAGCAAGAGATGTGGTTGGGGCAGGCGCATAGAATTAGAAGGGGGGTGGGTACCAGACCAATCTTTCAGCTCTGTCTAGTTTAAAATTATTGTAAAGGCTCATATTAAAAAAAAAAAAAATAACATGTAATACTCACCTCCTCTGTGCAGTGGTTTTGCACAGAGTGGGCCCTAACCCCGTCTTTTGGGGTCCTCCAGCGGTGCTCCGGGCTCCTCCTCTTTTAGAGTGACCACCACGCTTCCCCGGGGTCACCCGTGCAGACGTGCTCCCAAGTCCTGCTGTTGTGTGTATTCACGCAGACAGTGGGACTCGGGGGCCCCCCCCCCCCCCTCGGGTCACTGGGCTTTTTTAACAGTAGGGGGAGCCAATGGCTCCCCAGCTATCAGTCCAGCCAATGAGAACCGGAGCAGCTCGAGTGACCTCTGAGGCTCGTCCCCTTCTCTTGTTTCCTCCCTGCCCTAACCCGATCAACATGAAATTTAAATTTTTCAGCCACTTTGTCTTTAAAGAAATACCTCTTTTGAGACCCAGTGAAGTGAACACTGGATCTTTCGACTGGTCTTTGCTCTGAGTTTGGTGGGAGGGCTGTGCAGGCTCCTGTAAATGTCATAGAACCATGTTGTCAACAGCCCAGGCTTTATATGCAAGACCACATACCCAGCATCCTCTTAGATGTGCATGCTCCTCGCTGCAGACTTTAGCTGTGCAATATGCTGATCAGTTGCATGATTCCAAATCCAGCAACTGATCAGATTGCACAGCTAAAGTCTATAGCGAGGAGCATGCACATCTAAGAGGATGCTGGGAATGTGGTCTTGCATATAAAGCCTGGGCTGTTGACAACATGGTTCTATGACATTTACAGGAGCCTGCACAGCCCTCCCACCAAACTCAGAGCAAAGACCAGTCGAAAGATCCAGTGTTCACTTCACTGGGTCTCAAAAGAGGTATTTCTTTAAAGACAAAGTGGCTGAAAAATTTCAATTTCATGTTGATCGGGTTAGGGCAGGGAGGAAACCAGAGAAGGTATTACATGCATAGCATAGACAACATTGTGAAAGGGGGATTTTAGTGGTGCTCAAAAATAAAGTGTTGAAGAGTTTAACAAACATAGTAACATTCAATTTTTAATAGTTTAAAGTTTAACATAATATATTTCTTAAAACTATTTTTTAGTACAATGCAATATTCATTATTCAAAATATGAAGATACTGTAAGGTGTTTTTTCCCAACATGCTTCGCCGATTGAGGCTTCTTCAGGACAATATTAAGAGGTAGTTCTCAAACTACAAAGCAATAGAGAAACCTGAACAATAGTACCATGGTACAAGAAATACATAAACCATACAGTTTCAAAAAATCACACATATAGAGATTGCAGCTTTGTTGCCAGCAAAATTCCCTATAACTCACCCCGGAGACACAATTTTTTTTTTATTACATGTATACATTACGCTTCAGTTTTAATTCTTTAAAGAGACACTGTCATCTTTAACATTAAATGTGCAATAGATACTGTGGGTGCGCGCGCCCATTGGACCGAGGGGGAGCCAATCAACGGGTCCGGTGGACCTAATGTCTGCCGGCCACCCGCGTTTGTATCTCAGAGAGGCAGAATGGTGGTCTGCCTATGTAAGCAAGGCAGATCCCCGTTCTGACAGGGGTGGACCCGTAGATCTTCTGCTTCTGCTAAGCAGGAACACGGATCTGTGTTCACCCAGTCAGTCCATCCCCCACACAGAAAGCACCTCCTAGGGACACACTTAACCCTTTGATCTCCCCTGATGTTAACCCCTTCTCTGCCAGTGTCATTAGTACAGTAACCGTGCATTTTTTAGCACTGATCACTGTTTTCATGTCACTGGTTCCCTAAAGTGTCAGTGTCAGATATGTCCGCCGCAGTGTTGCAGTCCCGCTAAAAATCACTTATCGCTGTCATTACTAGTAAAAATAATAATAAAAAAAAATATATATATATATATATATATATATATATATATATATATATAATAAATGCCATAAAAATATCCCATAGTTTGTAGACGCTATAACTTTTGCGCAAACCAATCAACATACGCTTATTGGGTTTTTTTTTTTTTTTACCAAAAATATGTAGCAGAATGCAAATTGGCCTAAATTGATGAATAGATTTTTTTTTTTTTCTTGGATGTGTTTTATAGCTGAAAGTAAAAAATATTGTTTTTTTGTTTTTTTCAAAATTGTCTTTTTTTTTTTGTTTATAGCACAAAAAATAAAAAATGTAGAGGTGATCAAATACCACCAAAAGAAAGCTCTATTTGTGGAAGAAAAAACCCCTCAATTTTATTTGGGTACAGCATTGCACGACCACGCAATTGTCAGTTAAAGTAATGCAGTGCCGTATCACAAAAAATTTGCCTGGTCATTTAAGGGAGTAATTCCTTCTGGGGCTGAAGTGGTTAACATACACTGATCAGCCATAATATTATGAGCACTGACAGGTAACGTGAATAACCTTGATTATCTCATTACAATGACACCTGAAAGTGGATGGGATATATTAGGCAGCAAGTGAACATGTTGTCCTTGAAGTAGATGGGCTGAAAACAGAAAAAATGGGCATGGGTAAGGATTTGTGGGTTGGGATGTCAGAATGAATGGCACCACATTGCACCAACACAAGTAATGTGTGTTGGCACAAATCAGTAATGTGAACCAGGCCTAAGTTTATGGTAAGTCATAAATATACATGTTCTAAAGAAAGTGATTATCCAATTTGATGTGCATCACCTAAGCAAAGTGGAATTTACTGGTCACTGCTGCAGGGCATTGTCAGAGCCCAGGCAGTGAATAAGCATTTAACTCTTTGGAACCCGAAGCAGCCTTGACTGACCATTCCTGGTCCTTACTGATAAAGGATGGAGGTAGAGATGGCAGATTTCTGTGCCCCTTATCACTTATGTACTGTATTTATTGTTGCAAGAGGCATGGGTGCACTTTAAAACTTCTGCACACTGTTTTGCAACTTCTTTTTTGCAATAATGGTAAACCAAGTTCGCAATCTATATTTGTGTCCTATTTTTATATTCCAAAACATACGCATGTTCTGGCACATTGAGAACCCTCAGCATTGCTCAGCCTCTGTGAGAAAAGGTGGTTGTCCCAGCTTGCACCAAAAGGGGGCAGCATTGTCCTGTAGGTTTTCATATCACGGCATGGAGGGCTAACTGCTCTGTATTTGTTTTTATGTATATTTATGCATATATTTATTACAGGTACTTGTATAGTGCCATCAATCTACACAGCGCTTTACATATATAATACATTTACATCAGTCCCTGCTTACATCTGCTTTTACATGGTGTACTAACATTCTTATAATTCTGTTGGATAATATATTGAAAGACATTTTTGAGGACTCCAAAAGAGTGGGATGTTGATGCTCAGAGGATTTATATCGGGCTACAAAACAATTGCTTATGAACATTAGATAACCTGGCAAATTAAAGCGATTGTAAAGCTTCCTTTGTTATTTAAGAGAAAAAAAACAAAAAAACATGTCATAGTTACCTCCTCTGTGCAGTGGTTTTGCACAGAGTGGCCTCAAACCTCCTCTTCTGGTGACATCCAGCAGTGCTCCTGGGTCCTCCCCCCACATCGAGTGACCTGTCAGGGAAAGCTTCCCTGGGGTCACCCGTGTGCGCACGCTCCCGTGTCCTAGTGTTTGCATGTATTCACATAAACAGCGAGACTCGGCTCTGTGCCTCTGGACCTGATTGACAGCAGCGGGAGCCAATGGCTCCCCTGCTAGCAATCCAGCCAATGAGGACCCGAGACGCCGGCTGGAGCTGATTGCTTGTAGCCGCTTCTGGAACGAACGGGCTTAGGTAAGTAAAAGGGGGGCTCTGGGGGGGGGACACTACTGACAAAAGGGTTTTCACCTTTATGCATAGAATGCATTAAAGCGAAAAACCACTAGGCTTTACAACCCACTTAAAGCGTTAACCTAAAAATAAAATATTGATGCGGTTCCCTTAAAGCATGTTATACAGCACAGTCCTTGTGCTGTGTAATTTGGCCCCTTCTATCATCTGAAATACCGGACTGCTCCTGTTTGTCTATACCCTCCCCTCTGTAAACTGACCACGGTATATCATGGCTGCTGAGCCATGGCACCATGGTCAGTTCACGTGCCTCCGTCATCCGCAGCTCTCCTCTGTCCTCTACCCGCTCCTCCTCCCTGCCTGTCAGCGGCTGCCCCCTTCCCTCCTGTTGCTGAAGTTTCATTTAATTTTTTTATACAATCCTGTCTGTTTAATACTCCAATGTGCCTCTGTGTCTGATTTATAAAAATAAGCTTCAAGCAGAGTGGCTGTGGGGCAGAATTCTGACCATTTCTAATTAAAGTGGTAGTAAACCCTCCTATCCTTTTCAGCCAAGGAAGCTGCCGTATTGGCCTCTGTTTAAGCTACAACTGCCACTATTCTGCACATGTGATCAGCTATGACACCAGCCATTGGATGGTTTGGCAGTTTGGTTTAGTGCACAACCAATGACAGTGTTACATTTCCAGCACGTCCCGGAAATGGAGCTGGTTTTTAAACTGTTAAATGGATGGGTTTACTACTGCTTTAAAGTGGCTGTTAAGGCTCTTTATATCATCCTCTGTTTATGTGCTGCTGTGCCTGTGTTTTATAAAAAAATAAGCTGTTCTTTACCAGTTCTCAGAGTGCCGATCGCTGCTCATGTGACCCGCCGCCTCTTTCCTCCTCCCCTCTCAACTGACGTCAACGGGGAATCCTCTGCTCCGCCCGCTGCAGTTGTCAGACGGGGAGAGGAGCGTGGCAGTGGGTCATGTGAGTGGCGATCTGGGCTCTGAGAACTGGTAAAGAAAAGCTTATTTTCTATAAAATACAGGTACAGGGGCATATAAGAGTATTAAACAGAAAGGATGGCATAAAGAGTCCTAACAACCACTTTAATTAGAAATGGTCGGAATTCTGCCTCACTACCACCCTCTTTGATGCTAGGGTATTACATACAGATCCGTTTTCAATGTCATTCCATGTCAACAGTTGTGTGAATCTGGACTAAGGAAAATTTCAGGTTTGTGTGATCAAATGCTCCACCAGAAGTCATCGCCTTTCTCATACTCCCCATTTCCTCAATTGGCTGCATCAGTAACTGAATGCTTTCTGGTGTGTTTTAACTTTCCCAGGGCTGTATATCCCTCTCAACCCTGATGTGCCAGCCTTTTGGAGGTGAGCTGTTCTGATAAATACATGGCCTCATTTGGGAGGAAAAACACCATCTACCACGCTAAAACCTTATCCAAACTGTGAAACATGGTGGCGGCAATGTACTATGGATGGGTGGCTTTGCTGTTTTATGGCTTGGACCATTTCTACTCGGTGACAGATGTATTCCAAGTTGTTACAAAACATGAACAAAAGAGGGTGTACCAGCCTGGTGCATTATCCCACAGCATTTATTGAGGCGCAAACGTCTAAAATAATCAAACAAGTGAATTCAAATTACTCATCAAGCTTCTTATGTGTAGTCCACGGTACAGTTCACTCTAAAGTACAGGGGGCCCTCACCAGGCGTTATATCCCCATCACGCAGTTATTCTCAATACCCTTCCCAGGACACTACTACATTGTTGTATTCCAATTTGTGTCTGGAAATTCTACAACAAAGTGTCAGGGCGGCTGTGATCTAAAGTTCTGTAGAAGTTGCATGTTTCTAATCCAAAACAGAGTACACAGAGTAGCTCAACCAACAGAAATGGTTTTTTTGATTGGCCAAATCTGAGACCTGATCTACTTTATGTCATATTGATGAGTACCAAAGGGTGTTAATCTGAGTGTAGTATTGCACAAAAGAAGAAAAAAGTGAAAACCCACATATGACAGTAAAATCGGAGCAAATATTACAAATAAAAGTTATCTCAGTTGCTAGCTCAACACACAGGGGTGGTAGGTATGGTTCAGAAGGAGCACCACTGCTGGCTGGATTAGTCGAGGACATTGGCAAGCAGAAAGCGGATCAAGCTGTGGAACACCAAGCAGAGCTGAGCCGAAGTGGCTTGGCTACGCATTTCAGAGCCATACACCTTCTTTGTCAAGCCTCACTACATTCAGATTAGCACCCCCTGGTGTTCATTTATATGTTTACAGAGATTTCTTCAGTCTGAGGAGCTGCAATGTGTTAACCCATATAGTCATTATTGAACTATTTTCCCTTGCTTTGATCAGACCATTTATTTAATTGTGCACCATTTGCGTTTATTCTTTTTCTAAGGCATATTGACCTGCTACAGTGTGATCTAAAGCAGATTTTTTTTTTCTTTTTAAACAAGATATCCTTAAAATATACATGTACAGAACATATTGTTTTCAAATAGCTTATAACTGCTGCTTTCTCATTGGAAGCCACAGATTGGTTCATATGCCTTTATGGAGGTGAGGACTAGCTATTAGCTTTATGGTGGTTTCCATGCATGCACTGAATTCACATTTAGGTCAATTATATTTGTAAATTGTCTAAGACAGTGTTTCCCAACCCAGTCCTCAAGGCACACCAACAGGTCATGTCTTCAGGATTTCCTTTATTTTGAACAGGTGATTTGATCAGTTTCACTGCCTTAGTAATTACCACAGCTGTTTCATCTGAGGGAAATCCTGAAAACATGACCTGTTGGTGTGCCTTGAGGACTGGGTTGGGAAACACTGGTCTAAGAGGTAGATTAAAACTGAATTCAGGCAGATATAAAAAGCACAAACCAATGCAGCTCTGCAATCTGTGAAACAGAAGTAAACTTTGTGGGGGTGAGCACTGTGTACCAGCAGATTATGACACACAACCGCCTTTCAAGCTCTACTCCGGTGATGATAGGTCCAGGCACCTGTCCATACCTGAATCTAGCCTATCTCATCAGTGTGTGCATTATAAAAAGTCAGGGGGCATAATGTCAAGGGTGTGACAGAGATGCAGGGAACCAGTGTTCCCCGTTCACTCAGCGCACTTCTGTACCTCAGACACAATATCTGGAAATAAAGTTTGACAGGTAGTGCAGAGGCAGAGCATGAGTGAACAGGGAATGCTAGCTCTCATTGGATTAGCATGATTAAACGGCACTTGTGCCTCCTTAGATCGTGTCCCTTTCAGAGTACCCCCTTACATCAGGTGTCCCCATCAGAGTACCCCCTTGCATCAACTGTCTGCATTAGAGTACCTCCTTACACCACCTGTCCACATCAAAGCCTCCCTTACAGCAACTGTCCCCATCAGTATCCCTCTCACATCAGTTGTTCCCATCAGATTGCCCCTTACATTAACTGTCTCCATCAGAATGCCCTCCTTATATCAACTGTCCCCATCAAAGTGCCCCCTTTCATCAACTGACCACACCAGTTCTCTTCAGAGTGCCCCTTACATCAACTTTCCCCATCAGAGTCCCCCACATCAGTTCTCTTCAGAGTGCCCCTTATATCGTTTGTTCCCATCAGAGTGCCCCCTTACATCAACTATCCCCATCAGTGTCCCTCTCACATGAGTTGTTCCTATCATATTGCGCCTTACATTAACTGTCCCCATCAGTGTCCCTCTCACATCAGTTCCCATCAGAGTGCTCTTTACATCAACTGTTTCCATCAGAGTGTCCCTTACATCAACTGTTCCCATCAGAGTGCCCCCTTACATCAACTGTTCCCATCAGAGTGCCCCCTTACATCAATTGCTCCCATCGGAGTGCCCCCTTACATCAACTGTCCCCATCGGAGTGCCCCCTTACATCAACTGTTCCCATCGGAGTGTCTCTTACATCAACTGTTCCCATCGGAGTGTCCCTTACATCAACTGTCCCCATCAAAGTGCCCCTTACATCAACTGTCCCCATCAGTTTGCCTCATGGATTAGTGGATGCGCTCTTAAGGGGGGGTGCACAGCACACCCCAGCAACCCCCAAGATCTGGGCCTGCACCAGTTACCATTGCATCTCCCATATCACTGTCTTGGTCCTGCAACAATCCTCCTTAGCCATTGGGCAGCCATTGATGATGTGACTGCACTGTGTACACAGAAAAAGAAATTGCAAGGGGAAAAAGGGAGAGGGGTTTCTTTTTATACAGAAAGGACTGTAGGCAATGTCTCTTCTGCCAAAAATTTCTACTTACTCTAAATAAATTTATATTTTTTTTAAGTAAAGCAGTGTAACTGCCTAAATTTGACTTTGTATCAGCTTTTTTGCAGTCCCTGTACAGCTGAGCTCAAACTGATTGAAGCAGCACGAGGAGCCATCATTTATGCTGTAGCAGAGACCTAAGTGACAGGGATAGGAGCTGTTGTAGAAATTTAGGGTGTATTATGTATTGTCACAGTGTCCCCCAGTGTCGGTTTACCGGTATTCGCTGTGTACAGCGAATATGGCTTTAACCGATATTGAGAAAGGCCACATACAATGGAAATCTTTGATCAATTGATAATTACACGCTACACGCCCGATCATCCCGGCCAGCAGGCGCCCTGAGCGGTCAACGCTTAAGCAAACGCCGGATCTTTGAGGTGCGATGCACGTTCTGTGGCGTGGGTGTATTACCGTCAATCAGGGGGCCCCTGTCTTCTGTACAGATCGATCTGCTTGGCGGCAGTTCACTTGCGTTATGGAATTAGTATTGCCTTTTATGTAAGGATAATGATCTGTAGGCTTTCTGTGGCATCTGATCAATGTGACAGAGATCTGCAGCTATATTCCTTTGTGTTGTAATTTACCCTTTAATGGAACAGTAGCATAATCGCTATGGAATATAGTTTATAGAGCTGTATTTGATAGAGGTTCATTGTAATTGGCAGGTTTGTACATGTGTGGTGGATTTGGCTTGGACTGCTTCTATGAAGTTAGCACATGGCTCCCATTGTCAGTTGTTTTCTCATACAGGCTGGCCAACCCCCCCCCCCCCATGCATGCATGCCTTTCCTATTGTATAGTTTGAATGTAAAGAAGTGTGTCATTGATTGGTAGTTTTGTATTGAGCTCATGTCATGTGACTGTGCCTTGGAGGCTGATTGGCTGATTGTGAAGCCATCAGTCCCTTTTGTTCTCTCTGTTTGACGAGTATAAATAAACACACCAGGCATGGAATGGCAGGACAATCCCTGCGAGCGGCTATGTGAGATGAAGCAATCTGTGTCTGTGTCTGCTTCAAACACAGGTCGATCAAATGCATTATGCAAAAGAGCTGAAAAGTGCGCTTGTTAGCGCAGGCAAAATATAATGCATACAAGGTATTATAATTTCCCTCACAGAGCCCATCAGTCTTCTGCTTCTCCTTTCACTGTCCAGTCATGAAAGTGGATCTGCAGCAGATAAGGTGAGGTCTCCTGCCAGGCAACATTGTGCAGAGCTGTGTGTACATCTCGGGACTGGGTGAACAGAAATACTTTATCTGTTGTAGGAGATTAGCTCATGGGGATCAACTTTCCTGAGGAAAATAGTCAGCGTGCAGGCAACTTTCTTTAAAATCTGGCTGCTTATAAAATTTGTTTTTATAACCTACAAACCTAACAGAAAATAAGTCCTTGCTGTCCGGCGGTAAACTGAACAGTATAGTTTCCTCTCAATACGGTGTGGGGCTGGCCCCCGACACCCACAAAACATAAGCCAAAATGCAAACCTTGTCTTTTTAAAGTCCAAACAGACATAGATCCCTCTCGGAGTTCCAGGTCAGAACTAAAGTGAGATCTCTTCCTGATTATTTAACCACTTCCTTACTGGGCACTTAAACCCCCCTCCTGCCCGGACCAATTTTCAGTTTTCAGCGCTCTCGCTCTTTGAATGACAATTGCGCGGTCGTGCGACGTTGTACCCAAACAAAATTGGCTTCCTTTTTTTCCCACAAATGGAGCTTTCTTTTGGTGGTATTTGATCCCCTCTGCGTCATTTCTGATCGCCGCTATAAACAAAAAAAGAGCAACAATTTTGAAAAAAAAAACAATATTTTTTACTTTTTGCTATAATAAATATCCAAAAATAAAAAATAAAAAAACAAATTTATTCATCAGTTTTGGCCGATATATATTCTTCTACATATTTTTGGTTAAAAAAAAATCACAATCGGCGTTTATTGATTGGGTTGCGCAAAAGTTATAGCGCCTACAAACTATGGACATTGATTTATGGCGTTTTTATTATTTTATTTTTTTTACTGGTAATGGCGGCGATCTGCGATTTTTATCGGGACTGCAATATCGGGGCGGACATGTCAGACGTTTTTGACACTTTTTTGGGACCAATGACATTTATACAGCGATCAGAAATATAAATATCCACTGATTACTGTATAAATGTCATTGGCAGTGAAGGGGTTGACCTGCAGGGGGCAGTGAAGGGGTTAACTATGTTCCTTGGGTGTGTGCTAACTGTGGGGGGGGTGGGGTTGATAGGGGCATGACAGATCTAACTGATCCCAGTGACAGGAAGCAGTAGATCTGTCATGCCCCCCCTCACAGAACGGGGAACTGCCGTGTTTACTTCGGCGGTTCCCCGTTCCTCCTCTCTGTAAGGAGATCGCGGGTCTCCGGCGGACATCGGGTCCGCCCGACCCACGGGCACGCTCCCGCAGCGTGCGGCGGCACGGGCACACGCCGCCCGCGGGAGCGCGCCCAGCAAGAGCCCAATTGGAGGACGTGAATAGACGTCCTCCCGGCATTTTAGAGCCGCACTGTAGCCGTCATCCAGCTATAGCGCGGATAGGAGGTGGTTAAGCCACCTGCTGGTGGACTCCAGTGGACCACAAACTCCGGACCAGAACCTGCCCTGCCATGGTGGCTGGTAAAGACCGGACTCTATTTAATCCAGTCCCAATGAACGCGTACGAGGCGACAAGTAGCGTCCGTCTACCACTTTGCCTCACCTACAGTCACACTGTGTATTTAGCTGTATGCCTGGAATTGAGCTTTAAAGAGAAATACAATATAATTGCGTGGTTATATTTATAAACTACAATGTAATATAAGGACCTTCCTACACAATCCACTAATTGTAAATCCAATCTGACAAATCTGATCTGGTAAATCTAGCAGTGTAAAGGCCATACCTCCCAACTTCTTAACTTGAGAATGAGGGACATTATAGGGAGATAGTGACCTGTGGTGCGTGTAGTGCGCCACAACAAAAAGGTGGGTGTGGACAAGCATGATAGTGGGAGGGCTTAAAGTTTATGGTTAAACAAAACCTGAGATTCCTTGTACCTATAAAACTGCTTTGATTGCAGTGCCACAAGCTGGAGTCTCAGGGATACATGTAAATCTCAAAAGGATCACTAAGGCACACAGAAGGCAGGAAGGATCATTATGGCACATGGAAGGCAGGAAGGATCACTATGGCACATGGAGGGCAGGAAGGATCACTATGGCACACGGAAGGCAGGAAGGAATGAACACTATGGCACATGGAAGGCAGGAAGGATCACTATGGCACATGGAGGGCAGGAAGGATCACTATGGCACATGGAGGGCACGAAGGATCACTATGGCACATGGAAGGCAGGAAGGATCATTATGGCACCTGGAAGGCAGGAAGGATCACTATGGCACCTGGAAAGCAGGAAAGGTCACTATGGCACACGGAAGGATCACTATGACACACGGAAGGCAGGAAGGATCACTAAGGCAGGCAGGATCACTATGGCACACAGAAGGCAGGAAGAAATGATCACTATGACACATGAAAGGAAGAGAGATCACCCGAGGCTGGCTGGTCTCCAGAATCTCAGGCAGTGACATCATGTGCACTGCTATAAAATGCCCACCCACACAACCCCTTCACCAGCACAGGATTGGCTGCACGCTGGGGGTTGTGGGTTGGGACATGGGGAGGAGGTGGTGCTAACCTAGCCTTCCTTCTCTCCCATGCGGACGGGATGTAGAGCGGGCAGGCAAGTGAGTGTGAGGGGGACGTGGGTGCTTTGCTGGCGGGCACTGAGCGAGTCTCAGCCTTGACAGCTGCACAGCGGCATGCACCAGCCGGATGGGCTATTGGTGTCAAGTGCCAGAACTTGTTCCAGCACTAGGCTCCACTGCAGGATTCAGCCCACATTTGCGGGACACTGGGATTTACTTGAAATCCCAGGATGGTCCGGGCAAATCCGGGATGGTTGGTAGATATGGTAATGGCTGAATTTATGCTTTTCCATGTTTACGCAGCACGCATGGTAACATGAAAGTCTAGGCTTGAATAGATCCATAGGTTCTCCCTTTATGTTTTCCATTAAACTGCAGTACATAAGTGTGAACCAGCCACATAGGGAATTCTTTGAAATGCATTTTCATGCAGCAAAATGTAAGAGTTCTGCCTCCTCAAAGCAGGTAAGTATGAATTGGCCCTGAACAATTGTGAAATGAAATCGTACCATGTGCAGCCATCTGCAGATGGATTAGATAGAGCGATTACCCAACATAGATTAATTGCCATTGTATGAAGAATCACTCATTAAATATGGCATAGTGTAGTGGCTTAGTGGTTAGCATGTCTGCTACCTTGCAGCACTGGGGTCCTCAATTTGAAACCCACTATCTGCATGGAGTTTGCATGCTTCCTCTGTGCTTGTACCAGTGAATCAATTGGCTCCTGTCTAAATTGCCCCTAGTATGTGTATGTATGAATGTGAGATTAGACCTTAGATTGTAAGCTCCTTGGGGGCAGGGACTGATTTGAATGTATAGTATGTAAAGTGCTGTGTAGGCTGTTGGTGCCACATAAATACCTGTAATTGGAAAAGATGACTTGCCCTTTCGCTGCAGATCATAAGTGCAGTGTGTTTTGAATGCAGTGCGGGAACAAATTTTATTTCATTTCTTAATTTTCAAAAAAATTGTGACAGAAAATTACAACTTAAAAAAACTCTCACCATGCCTCTTACTAAATATCTTGGGTGTCTACTTTCCAAAAAGGGGCCATTTGGGGTATTTGTGCTGCCTTGGCATTTTAGGGCCTCGACAAATTAAATCGGCCGCCAGTACATCAGGATTGATCAATATTCAAATATACACTATATTACCAAAAGTATTGGGACACCTGCCTTTACACGCACATGAACTTTAATGGCATCCCAGTCTTAGTCCGTAGCGTGCAATATCGAGTTGACCCACAATAACAGCTTCAACTCTTCTGGGAAGGCTGTCCACAAGGTTTAGGAGTGTGTCCATGGAAATGTTTGACCATTCTTCCAAAAGCAGGTTTGTGAGGTCAGGCGCTGATGTGGATGAGAAGGCCTGGCTCACAGTTTCCGCTCTAATTTATCCTAAAGGTGTTCTATCGGGTTGTGGTCAGGACTCTGTGCAGGCCAGTCAAATACCTCCACCCCAAACTTGCTCATCCATGTCTTTATGGACCTTGCTTTGTGCACTGGTCCAAATCATTTGGTGGAAGGGATTATGGTGTGGGGTTGTTTTTCAGGGGTGGGGCTTGGCCCCTTAGTTCCAATGAAGGGAGCTCTTAAGATGTCGGAATACCAAAACATTTTGGACAATTTCGTGCTCCCAACTTTGTGGGAACAGTTTAGGGATGGCCCCTTCCTGTTCCAACATGACTACCCACCAGTGCACAAAGCAAGGTCCATAAAGAGAATTGTCATACAGGCACGCCAGTCAAGTTCCTCCACCGCAAACTCGCTCATCCACGTCTTTATGGACCTTGTTTGTGCCCTGGTGAGCAGTCATGTTGGAACAGGAAGGGGCCATCCCCAAACTGTTCCATCAAAATTGGGATATTGAAATTGTCCAAAACATCTTGGTATGCTGATGCCTTAAGAGTTCCTTTCAATGGAACTAAGGGGCCAAGCCCAACCCCTGAAAAACAACCCCACACCATAATCCCCCCTCCTCCAAATGATTTGGACCAGAGAACAAAGCAAGGTCCATAAAGATATTTGGATGAGTGAGTTTGTGGTGGAGGACCTTGACTGGCCTGCACAGAGTCCTGACCTCAACCTTATAGAACACCTTTGGGATGAATTAGAGCAGAGACTGCGAGCCAGGCCTTCTCGCCCACGTCAGTGCCTGACCTCACAAATGCCCTTCTGGAAGAATGGTCAAACATTCCCATAGACACTCCTAAACCTTGTGGACAGCCTTCCCAGAAGAGTTGAAGCTGTTATAGCTGCAAAGGGTGGGCCAACTCAATATTGAACCCTACGGACTAAGACTGGGGTGCCATTAAAGTTCATGTGCGTGTAAAGGAAGGTGCCCCAATACTTTTGGTAATATAGTGTATACACCATAGATTATAGACTGTATAACCTTCACATAGACTAAATAATATAGACTGATTTGGGTTATTTTTACCAAATAAATGTAGCAGAATACATTTTGGCCTAAAATATTTATTTGCAAAGTTTTATAACAGAAACTAAAACTGTGGGGTTTGTTTTCAAAAATGTTGGTATTTTTTCACTTATGTAGCAAAAAAATGAAAAAAAAAATTCAGTATATTAAATCCCACCAAAAGAAAGCTCTATCTGTCTCAACAAAATGATAAAAATTTCCAATGGATACAATGTAGCACGACCGTACAATTGTCATTCAAAGTGCGACAAAGCTGAAAATTGGCCTGGGCAAGAAGGGGGTATATGTGCCCAGTAAGCAAGTGGTTAAATTCAAAGTTCCACTTTAAATTCCCCAATAAGGGGTGTCACATAATCCCCAAACTTTCTTCATTAATGGCTAACGCAGCACAACACTCGACTACGGGGATTTTTTTTTTCTTCACTCCTAATTCTCTGCCCCCCCCCACTCCTCCCCACCCTCCAAAATTCCGTTCCAGCCCCCTTTTCCATAATAATTCCTTGGCCACATTGTCTTCTCTGCTAGAACCTCGGCATTACCCCTCACAATACCTCTTCTATCTCCAGGTCTGGTTCTCGCACACTACGGTCCTATTGCACCCCCCCATTGCACTAAGCCCCCTTTCTTGCAGTTTACCTGCATCGCTCCATACTTCTCATTCCTGGCCTTCCTGCCCCCCACCATCCCCAGGGTCTTGCATCCCCTCCTTAGGATGTCATATTTTTGCTCCCCCCACCTCTGAAATGGGTTATTTAAAAAAAAAAAAAAAAAAAAAAAAAAAGGTTCAATAACAACCTAAAAATGAAAGAAATGTTTTCATGCTGCTGTTATTGCAGCTCTGAAGTTTTACCTAAACAGCTAGAGAGGGGCACAGAGAACCTTTTGAATCCCTCTTCTGTCCTTCTGTGCTTTTTATATCTCACCAGACCCAGAAAAAAAAAAAAAAGTCTGGATTTTAATTTTTTTTTTTTTTTTCAGATTCCGTCAATGGCTCCTTGTTCTTTGTGCTACTGAGAGAGACCGCTTGTCTCTCACCTCCTGCTCCCATTACCCCTTCGAGACCCTGGCATTCTATAAAGCAGAATCTCCTGTGCTGCTGTCTCTTTCCTCCTAAACCCCCTCGCCATTTTTTACCAGGCCGCCTACGTCACGCTTCTTTCGCTCGCCGCGCGCATAAAACTTTTTCTCTAGATCTGTTCTGGAAAAGAGCGAAAAACTCTTACAGCGTAAAACAAAAAAAAAAAATTCAGATCGTTGCGTTCATGGGAGGAGTTCTATACAATTAATCTGAAATTGAAGGCTTTGACACTTCTTTTTAAAAAAAAAAATACTTTTTTTTTTTGCTCTTTTCTCCTTTTTGGCAAGTTTAAAATAATTCCACTGCAGAGCTGCTGGAGTATTTTGATATTTCAACACAGAGCTTTGGAAAGTTTCTACCAATAATCTTTTTTTCCTTTGCGAGAACTTAAATATTAATTATTTGCTCTTGAGCCAAAAAAATGAAGCTGATTTCTGAGAAGCAAGATGGTTAAAGGACTGTGATATAATTTAATGTATTTTAATTTTTTTCCTCAAAAGTTAAATGAATCATTTTAGAAAAAAAAAATAGCTCCCAAGTAACAAATAACATAATAAATAAATGAAAAATGCAATCCTTCAGTTGTGCGAGACACAATTAAATACAAAAAATGAATATAAAAAAATAAACAACGTTAAAAAAAAATTATAAAAATACAAAGTTAAGGTTGTTTTTTTTTTTTTTTTTTTTTTTTT
>BLSH010289677.1:1135415-1159314 GCA_018402905.1 Glandirana rugosa
CCCGCGGCCCCCCCCCCCCCCGCAGCGAGAGAACGGAGGTCCGTGTATGTAAACATGGATCTCTGTTCTCATAGAGGGGGAAGGGCGATGATCACAGCCTTTCCTGTATATGGAAGCTGTGATCATCCCCTTTCCTGAGCCAGGGCAGCCCACACACAGTTAGAACACGCCCAGGGAACACAGTTAACCCTTAGAGTGCCCCCTGCAAGTTAACCCATTCACTGCCAATGGCATTTACACAGTAATCAGTGCATTTTTATAGCACTGATCGCTGTATAAATGCCAATGGTCCCAAAAAAGTGTCAAAAGTGTCCGACATGTCCGCTGCAATATTGCAGTACCTCTAAAAATCGCAGATCGCCGCCATTACTAGTAAAAAATAAAAAAAATTAAAAACCCCAGAAATTAATTCTCATCATCCGTAAATGCGGCAACTTTTGCGCAAATCAATCAATAAACGCCGATTGCGATTTTTTTTATCACAAATATGAGGAAGAGTATAAATCGGCCGAAACCGATGAAAAAAAAAATGTTTTTTTATATTTTTTTTTTTGGATTTGTATTTTAGCAAAAAGTAAGAAATTTGGGATTTTTTGCAAAATTGTCGCTCTTCTTTTGTTTATAGCGGCGATCAGAAATGACGCAGAGGTGATCAAATACCACCAAAAGAAAGCTCTATTTGTGGGAAAAAAAGGACTCAAATTTTGTTTGGGTACAACGTCGCACGACCGCGCAATTGTCAGGTAAAGCGACGCAGTGCCGAATCGCAAAAAGTGCTCTGGTCCGAAAGTGTGAAATCCTTCCGGGGCTGAAGTGGTTAAACACTTCTTCTTCAATTATTCTTATTACAAATGCTGTAACATATATATATCAGTGACAGATAAAATCAAAATCAGGCCAATCAAAATTCCGCGGAGGGAGAAATAGACTGCTTACCAAATCGCAGGGAAATGTAAGCATACTATGCGAATCGGCACTATAGCAAATTAACAACATACAGTAAAACATTTTTTGTGGAAAAACTATCACATGACAAAAAGTCAGACAGGTAAATCATTTTACAGATGCTATGTCCTGGGTCAGTGCCAAGTGCCCCTCCCCAACCATAGCTCGGGGCAGGATTATCACCAGGTTGGTCCAGAGTGAATAATAAGGCTCGGTTCACACCTAGGCGATCCGACTTCAGGGACGACTTTGCTAGGTGATTTGAAAGAGACTTCAGAGCTACTTTGAGCATTACAACGCGACCTGAAGCGACCTCCATGCCAGGCGACTTTGCCTGTGGCCAATCAGAGAAGAGAGGGGGGAGAGTTGCCTTCAAAAATTATTTTCTTTTTCCTGTAAAGTCGCTTCAAAGACACTTCTTCATAGACGGTGATCCGACTTGGAAGCAACTTCCATTGACTTCTATGGGCTCAAATTGCCTAGAAGTTGCTTTGGAATAGTAGAGGAACCTTTTCAGAAGTCGTTCTGAAGTCGGAGCAACTTGAGTAGCGCATATTAAGATGGCTCCATTCATTTCAATGGGATTTCTGATGTCAGGCGATTTGAGGCGACTTGGGGCGATACCAGTCGGATCGCAAATCGCCTTGGTGTGAACAGGCCCTAAAAAGAAACAAAAGCAGAAAAAAAAGAAAATAAACAAAACAAAAAGAAAAACAAAAGATAACGAAAGAAAGTGCGTGTGTGTGTGGCATTAGAGGGGTGGGGGAAGGGATATCCGTGGGCGGGGCTGATGTATACGCATGTTACCCAAGAGGTCAAGGTTCCAACAGAGAAGGGTCAAAGTCAGATGGTAAGAATTTATCAACCCAGGGTTTCCAAACGCTCTGGCATGGACAAACCCTGTCCTGTAGGGTGGTTTCAATCTTGGCGTGTATCATTGCTTGTGTTACATTATATTTCATAGCCAAGAAACTAAGAGCAAATGTTTTCCAAGACTGTGCTATGGTCTTGTTGGCTGATGTAACTTGGAGTAAGGCAGTGGTTTTCAACTCCGGTCTTTGGGACCCACTAACAGGCCAGGTTTGCAGGATTACTGAAATGCATCACAGGTGATATAATTTGGTAATATTTAAAATCTGGCCTGTTGGTGGGTCCCGAGGACTGGAGTTGAGAACCACTGTAGTAAGGCCTCATACACACGGACGTTTCTTAAAAAATAAACGAAACGTCGGGCCCGACGTCAAGGAAAAAAAATCTTCGTTTTTCGACTTTATGCATCGGCCTTAGTGAGCGTCGGCGTCAATAGGTGTCTTTAAAAAAAAATCATCCCTCTGCTATTTTTCAACCTAAAAACATTGGCGTCAAAAAAACGCTGGTTAACGCCGGTATGGCGTTAGTGAGCGTTTTGCGGCGGCGGCGGCGGCGTCAAAAAAGCCAAAACGTTACAGCCTCAGAACGTGCTGGCCGTGGGTTCTACTTTCAGCTCACTAACGCCGACACCATCTACAGCTCAAAAACGTTGGCGTTTCTATGGGGCCATTGACTAACATGGAGAGCTGCAAAAAACGCCAGAAAAAGCCGGCGTCAAAAAATGTCCGTGTGTATGAGGCCTAAAAGTTTAAACTGAGGTTTGGTCAAACCCCGGGTGTTGTGATTTAGAAGAACAACCTGAGGGTCAGGATGCAAAATGGCTGATTAACTTCTTCACTGGAAAGAATCTGCAACCAAAATGCTTAAATTGGTGCAGCCAGCAGTCGCAGTGGCCAAAATTGTTCCCTGTAGAAATCAATGGCCGCCACTGTAATAGCGGTTACGTGCGATTAGGGCTACTGACCAGTCCTCGATGTAGGCAGTATGCATCCAGGGGATGGCATTCTCGGGCTGCGTACAAGCTGGAGACAATTAATTACCCAGTTTGGATGCGGCCATAGCACAGATGTGGTGTTTATTAGCTTTCAGCCACACCTGGTCGCAGCATCCCTATTGCCCCACTGAATGAAGTCTAAATGTCAGTGCAGCTAGGCCTGTCTGTGACCTTTCAGTACTGGATGTGCCGCCCTCATTTATATAAAGTATAATGAACTCACTTTATAACAGTTTATAAGACTGGAAGTTTTGTGACTAAAATGCTTTTAATCCTTGTGTAATGGAGTCCCATCTGCATTGTGATTCACTCAGTACAGCTGGAGCTGTCCTCCACCCACCATTTATACATTTCAAAGAACTTCAAGATCAGAAGTCACTCTTCATGGGTGTTTGGCTGTTTTACCAAAAAAAGAGTAAAGCGACTTTAAAGTAAACATCCTATTCAGGCCCTTTGCATTGTGCTTGGCAACACAGCCTGGGCATAGCCAGGTGCAGGAGACCATTATTGGCAGTGACTTGGGTGAAAGTGACCTTTAGTTATTAGGTTGTGTGTAGGGTGTTTCCAGATTTTGTTCTGGTAAACGTTAGCCTCAGAGTGATTTCCAGGTCCAGAGGCAGGTCAGCGCTCTCCCTGTCCCTGAAGACACACTTCATAAGTAGGCCGGTCGGTCGGCTCAATGCTGTATCTTGGAACGGCACGGAAAGAGTCCATGCCGGCTTGTACTGCAATTTTAGTGTGGCGCCAGTCTTATGGGGCGAACTGGGCCGGGAGACAAACTGGTCTGACACCCCCATAAAGAAGCTGCACTTTCTGTATGATAAGACCGGCAGGGCCGCCATCAGGAGGGGACAGCCCATACATATGTAGGGGGACCCGGGCTTCCCAAGGGGCCCATGCGGTGGGCCCGAACCAAGGAGTCGTTATGCTGCCACATAGCCGAACAGTAAGTGTGAGGAAATCTCTTAACCCCTGGCCGACCGCCGATCGGCAATTGACGGCGGCAAGGTGGCTCGTGAGCGCAAATCGCCGTCATATGACGGCGGCCGCGCTCACGAGCCTAGTGTTCGGGGAGGGCCAGGGAGCGGGTGCGGCGGCTTCGATTGCCGCCGGCTACCCGCGATGGCCCCCCCGAGCGGAGGAACGGAGGTCCGTGTAAGTTAACACGGACCTCCGCTCTGTGTGAGGGGGAAGGGCTGTGATCACAGCCTTCCTGTACGTGAAGGCTGTGACCACTTCCCTTCCCCAGCTAGGGCAGTCCCCCTACAGTTAGAACACACCCAGGGAACATACTTAACCCTTAGAGCGCCCCCTGCAGGTTAACCCCTTCACTGCCAATGGCATTTACACAGTAATCAGTGCATTTTTATAGCACTGATCGCTGTATAAATGCCAATGGTCCCAAAAAAGTGTCAAAATAGTCCGACATGTCCGCTGAAATATCGCAGTACCACAAAAAATCGCAGATCGCCGCCATTACTAGTAAAAAAAAAAAAAAAACCCCAAAAATGAATTCTCATCATCCGTAAACGCGACCACTTTTGCGCAAACCAATCAATAAACGCCGATTGCGATTTTTTTTATCGCAAATATGAGGAAGAATATAAATCGGCCAAAAACGGTGAAAAAAAATGTTTTTTTTATATTTTTTTTGGATTTGTATTCTAGCAAAAAGTAAGAAATTTGGGTTTTTTTGCAAAATTGTCGCTCTTCTTTTGTTTATAGCGGCGATCAGAAATGACGCAGAGGGGATCAAATACCACCAAAAGAAAGCTCTGTTTGTGGGAAAAAAAGGACGCAAATTTTGTTTGGGTACAACGCCGCACGACCGCGCAATTGTCAGTTAAAGCGACACAGCGCCGAATCGCAAAAAGGGCTCCGGTCCTAAAGCTGGAAATCCTTCCGGGGCTGAAGTGGTTAAGGGAATCCATTACCCCCCCACCCCCACCCCCAAGGCCCTCAGAACTAGTGTCCCCACTGGAAAATTTCAGGGTGGGTCTTAAACAGAAAGGAGTGTGGCCTTGACAGGAAGGGGTGGCTCATATTTAAATTAGGGGGTGCATGAGTTTAGTCAGGCCTAGGGCAGCACAAAACCTAAATACAACATTGGGTAGGCTACCTTATTTACCTAAGTTGCTGGGCACCTCCAACATTCTCTGTTTCCCACTGGTTTCCACCGCAGAAGAGGTTAATGATAGGGGACTGAAAGCTAATGTCATCCGTTGGGAGGATAGCCGGGTGCGCCTGTTTGTTTGCTGCCACTCAGCTTCGGGGAAGCATCTCCCCACTGCTCCTCCTCCTTCCAAAGAGCCACATGGAACTCTAATTTTTGGTCTGTTCCTGCTGCCCACCTACAGTAACTTTGGTCACCTACAGCCATTTAACCATCATCTGCTATCATCTTTTGAGGTTCATTGGTACCTGAAATTTATGTTGCCCTACCACCATATGGTTGCACCATGTTTGATTCTAGACACATGGGGGACAGTGCTGCTGTAGCAGGTGCCCCAAGCTCTACTGATAGCTCCGAGGCTGCCTGTAGCTTGTCCATTGATGGTGGCGAATAGAGATGTGCATGATGGAAACATTGATTTTGTTTTGGACTCATTTGTTAAGCGAATAATTTTGTTTTGTCATATTTAGCAGTATGTAAGCCTCTATGCGTGTACATATTTAGAATATTACAGCGGTACCATCATCCTAAATTGGATAAAAGGGAAGAGTATCTAGGGGTGACCCCTGCATAACCCCCAATAGGAAGAACAATGGACTATGTCGATACCCAATTATTAAACAAAAGTATTAAAAATATATATGCATTTTATGTGTTCAAAATTGTTTAAAAAGACATAGATGCACAATGTATAGTAAACAGCAATTCACGATAACCTCAACAGACAGTAAGTTATACAAACATGTCTAACTGGTCACATAGTAGCCTTGATGAATGCTGAAGGCATTTGATTCACCATGTACTGCATATCCTCTACATGTTTCGCAGCTGAAGCCGCTTCTTCAGGAGGTGTTATACACAGTATTATGTACAACAAAGAAAAAATGTCATTATGCGAAAATATCAATAAATGGTAACTCCACTCCTCTTTCACCTCCCCTCACTACCATTTTTTGATAATGGATGAATGGATAAAGCGATGGACAGATGGCTCCACTCCATTAGATTTTCACACACGGTGTCAATGCGCTGTGTGACAGCATCTCCTTCATCTGCGGTGCCAGGCAGGGTTTGGAGTGCAGTGAGGTTCTGGGAACGGACCATATCATCCTCCAGATACATCCCCCTACACAGCTCACCCACAAGACTATACCATCTGTCCATCGCTGATCGCATCTGGATATCCCTAGATGTAAGAGGATAAGCAGCCATTCATCACCACAAGTGCGCTGAGATTTACCAAGGACCAATGCAACCGGTAAAAGAGGACTATTCCCTCATGGTTTTACCACCCACCTGGCACACCACAGGATAACATGCACACCAGACTTTTTCATAAGCCTCTGAGGAAGAGGAAAACCCTCGAAACGCGCCAGCTTGCCGCAACACCCGTCAGCCCTATGAGATGCGAGTATCATTATATGGACATCCTAAGAGGAATGATATGATGTGATTTTAATTATTTTACTAAATGTGAGTACGCTACCTACTTCTGTCATTTAATACATTTCTTACCAAGGATAATGCACCAGGCCACGCGCCTTACAATTCTTTCTCCATGTTCTAAGAATATAAGGGTGTTTTATAGGACCAGGTGAACCCTTGTGATTTTCTAAATTCCCAGATAAAAATGCCCCAAATACACTGAACAGATTTAAGAGTGGATACATTAAGTCATTGAGTCTTTTATAGGAAATTTTGGAAGCCTGAGAACAAATTTGTTTTTTGCTTCCTTTATCCTTCAAAGAACTCCATGAAGAATAGTGCAGTAACCCACCACACAGTTTGGGACTTGTATGACCACCGACAAAAGGGCTGAAACTGTTCTGGCAAGGGCAACCTTTGGTCACTATAGTGGAACTCCAAGTTATATGAAACATTTTCCTAAGTTTAATGCATGCAAAACTGAGGTCCGCTGGGTTGATGCAGCACATTGCTTGCGTTTATCCAGCCCTTGGGGCACTATTCTTCCCACTGACAACACCACACCATTGACCAAAGATATTTTCTCCCACTGACAGCAACAATGGGCACTATTCCTCCCACTACTGCCAATAATGGGGTACTGTTCCTCCCACTAATGCCAATGATGGGGCACTATTCCTCCCACTAATGTCAATGATGGGGCACTATTCCTTCCACTGATACCAAGGGTGGTGAATATAAAGGAGCGCCCCAGACTATGATAATTATGAAAAAAAAACACTTTAATAGGGGTACAGGTGTTAGACAAGAGCCAATACTTTTCGGGGGATCAAGGACTCCCCCTTCCTCAGGGCTGCTGCTTGTGAGAAGTCCTGTTAGGGTCTGCCTTAGACTTGATGTTTTGGAAATCCGACCGTCAGGTTCAGTTAGAGAGGCAGCATTGCCTCCCACTGATTCCAATGATGGGCAGTATTCCTCCCATTAATGCCAATGATGGGGCACTATTCCTCCCACTGACTCCAAAGCTGGGGCACTATTCCTCCCACTGATACTGATGATGGGGCACTATTCCTCCCACTGACACCAATGATGGGGCACTATTCCTCCCACTGACACCAATGATAGGACACTATGCCTCCCACTGATACCAATGATGGGGCACTATTCCACCCTCTGATACCAATAATGGGGAGCTATTCCTCCTACTGACACCAATGATGGAGCACTATTCCTCCCACTTATACCAATGATGGAGCACTATTCCTCCACTTATACCAATGATGGGGCACTATTCTTCCCACTGATACCAATGCTGGGGCACTATTTCACCCACTGATACCAATGATGGGGCACTATTCCTCCCACTGATACCAATGATGTGGCACTATTCCTCCCACTGATTCCAACGATGGGGCACTATTCCTCCCAATGATACCAATGATGGGGCACTATTCCTCCCACTGATACTAAAGATGGGGCACTATTCCACCCTCTGATACCAATAATGGGGAGCTATTCCTCCTACTGACACCAATGATGGAGCACTATTCCTCCCACTTATACCAATGATGGAGCACTATTCCTCCCACTGATACCAATGATGGGGCACTATTCATCTCACTGATACCAATGATGGGGCACTATTCCTCCTGCTAATGCCAATGATGGGGCTCTATTCCTCCCACTGACACCAACGATGGAGCACTATTCTTCCCACTGACAGCAACAATGGGGCACAATTCCTCCCACTGATACCAATGATGGGACACTATTTCTTCAACTGACACCAATGATGGGGCACTATTCCTCCCACTAATGCCAAGTATGGGGCATTGTTTACCCCAACTAACACCAGGGCATTTTCTACTCCCACTGGCCACAGCATGGCCCTCCTAAAGTCTGTAAGACAATAAACTGGCCCTTTGCTTAGAACGATTGGAGACCCCTGAAATAGACAATCAATAAACATTTTTGCTTTTTCTTTCTTATGCTCTTACTAATTACCTGTTGATCCTGCCAGTGCTGTTGTGCAGCCTCTATTTCCTGTGGAGGGCTGACAACGCCGTTGAACTGCAACAGCATTGTCGACCCTCTGATTGCATCTCTTAATCCTATACAGCATTGATGTTATCCTGCCAGCGTCCATGCATTGACAACCAAACAAGCCACAGAGAAAGGGGGGTGAGCCAAAAGCCACTCTACGCACCAGCCATTTGCAGTAGAAGTCAAATAGAATGGTAACCAAGCCCTGAAACTCAACCACATACGTCACTGCTTTGAGAATACTTGTCATAACTTACAGACATCACGATGAACTTTTCTAAAGCGTCATTGTCATTGTCTGTCTAGAAACGTTTTGCGTGTGCTAGTATGCTGGTTGAGTTTTTATTTAATTAAACCCCAGGATCGGCTTTAAGTATTTTGCAGGTTGTTGTATTATACAGAACTAGTCATGGGGCAGTGGGCTTCAAAATAGCATACTTTACCAGCAGGATTTTTAAATTATTTTTTAAACCTAATCTCCAGCCTGGTTTTCCTACACATTTTTTTCCTATGTACATTATCTCCATCTAGTGGACATAATGCAGCATTTTCCTGTTTCACTCTATTCTGTATAAATGAAGAGCATTTAACCTGTAGAAAAAATAGCTCAATAACATTCAATTTTACCCCAGTTAACAAATAACGAATGTGCATACAGTTTCATATGACAAATAGCTCTGCAAAGTCAAGTCCAGAGGAAAAATCAGAATGGAGGGACAGAATGATTGGGTTAAAAGGGGAGTGGTGGACTGGGGCAGAGGGTTGGTAAAGTGTGCAGGGTGCAGGAAGGAGGGGGACTTCCCTGAATGGTGAAGTGGATGAGATGGGTGGCGTTCGTAAGGGGTTGTAGGCAGGGCGGCCTAAGAAAGTTTCAGTAGGAAGATGGCAGACATCAGGGAACCTGCCCACCCTCCCTCCCCTGTATTTAGTGGTAGTTTTTGTTCTTACGGGGTTGCATTTTCCTGGGGATTGGGAATCTGTCATGGCGGCTGGCGGGGTTCAAGGCCCTAGAAGTTAGGCAGTAGTGAAGGTGTACATATTCGTCAGCACACCGCGGCTCCTTGTCCAAAGCTTTCTTTATTGAAGAGATCACATCACAGAAAAGTGCAATGTTTCGAGCCACGCAGGGCCCCTTCCTCAGACATGTGATGATCGAAGGGGCCCTGCGTGGCTCTGAAACTTTGCACTTTTCTGTGATGTGATCTCTTCAATAAAGAAAGCTTTGGACAAGGAGCCACGGTGTGCTGACGAATATGTACACTTGCATGACATTTCCACGACCCAGCTCGTTTTCATTGCAGCACCCATCAACATAAGAGCCTACTTGCCAGGAAGGAGTGCGAAAGGAAAATTGACAAAGGCAGTAGTGAAGGTCAACAGGTTGGGAACCCCTTCCCTTAATTTAGTACTTTTATAGCAGTAATTGAGTACCTGAACCTGTCTCCAAATCAGTGGGGTGCTGCTGGGGGCCTAATTTATGGGTCATAGTAATAACCTGATTTCCTACAAGGGCCTTGACGGAGGGACAGAATGACTGGTTTAAAAAGGGAGTGGTAGACTGGGGTAGAGGGCTGGTAGAGTTTGAAGGGTGCAGGAAGGAGTGGGACTGACCCGATTGGTTAAGTGGATGAGACTGGTGGGGCCCATAGGGGGTTGTAGGTAGGGCGGTCCCAAGAAAGTTTCGGTAGAAAGACGGCAGACTTCAGGGAATCTTCCCACCCTCCCTCTCCTGTATTTAGTGGTGGTTTTTGTTCTTACGGAGTTGTGTTTTCTTGGTGATTGGGGATCTGTCATGGCGGCTGGTGAGGTTCAAAGCCCTAGAAGAGTTAGGCAGTAGTGAAGGTCAACAGGTTGGGAACCTTCTTGGGTACCCCTTCCCTTAATTTAGTACTTTTATAGCAGTAATTGAGTACCTGACCCTGTCTCCAAGACGGTGGGGTGCGGCTGGAGGCCTAATTTATGGGTCATAGGTATAACTTGGCTGCCTACAAGGGCCTTGAGACTCCAATAAACATTCAGTGGCTGCTGTAGCCATTAAATCTTAGTTGGTGTCAGAGTGTCTTTTTTGATGACAGGGTTGGGTAGTGGAGTGGCCAGGCAGCTTGGGAAGACCTGAACTTCATCTTTTATACCCTAGTCAAGTGTTATTAAACCCTAAATTGAAAAGCTGACATTCAGAAAAAAACATCTGTACTTACCTTTTGATAAATACCTCCTGTTTTCCTCCTGTCATCTCTCTTGAATGTGTACGGAAAAAATGCACTAGCCTCTGCTTCTGTTAATAGGGCGACTCCATTCTCTTGCAGGGTCCCATGGAGTCACACTTCCGAGCGCACTCCCGTTGGGTAAAGCAGCCTGACGCTTGGAACCTTCATGCACAGGCAGCCCAGAATGGGTTATTTGCCAGCTTCTTATTCAGGGATTGAATAGCAGGTGAGTGGGTGTAGAGACCAGCGCTGGGACAAGGCCATCCACAGCCCAGGGCAAAGATGCCAAACTGTGTCCCCCCCCTTCAGGGCTGCTTTTACATATCACAGGGCCCCATACAGCCTTACTGACATGCCCCCCTGGCCGAAAGTGACTGAGGACATCAATCCCTTTCTCTGCAATCTCAGCTGCACAGATGAATGAACAGGAAGCGCTCTGAAGCTTCCTGCTCATTCACAAATGGAAGCATAGTAGGTACAATTTAGTATGCTTCAGTGATGAATGGACACAGGATGAGTGGTACCGATCGCTCATCGTGTTCATTCAGGAAAGCAAGGGGCCAGAAAATGGCATATTTACCTGCCCCTTCCCTTGCTCTGCATCCTGAAACATCCATCTGTGTGCCTGCAGCAGCCTTCTGGCAATAGAGGAGGGGAGGGATGCCGGCAGCGCTGTGGGGGGGAAAGGGGCACACAGGGGGGCCTGGACAGATAGAAGTGGTGCATGTGCTAGAACCAATCCCCCTGCAGTGCAGCCAGAGAAAGAAAGAGGAGGAGAAGCTGGCAGCGCTGTGGGAGGAGTCAGAAGAGGATTGGTGTCTGCAGTAAGACAGTACAGCTGGCCCTCCTACTCAGCATGTGCCTGGGCCCCCTTGTGAACTGATGGGGCCCGGGCCCAGTACAGGAGGTCTGGCTGTACTGCCTTATCAGCAGCCCTGCCCCCCTTGCCTTTGGTTTACGGTCAAGACGCCCACATCCCTGCAATAAACCATTGTGCTCAGGGCAGTTCCCCTCCTGCCCACACCTTGTCCCGGCCAGGGCTGGCCCAATACATTGTGCTGCCTGGGTCCAAGAGTGAAATGCTGCCCCCCGACCCCTCCCCCCAAAAAAATCATGCCACCAAAAGGCCCCCACATCCATTATTTTATATTAAAATTAAATTTCATCAGGAAGATTTACATGCAACAGCACCTTGTCTATATGCAAAATGATATGACATACCATTAGGTTCAATTCCAAGGGGCGGGCTAGGGTAGTATAAGTGTGGGCTAGGGTAGTATATGGACAGGCTAGAGCAGTATATAGACAGGCTAGGGTAGTATATGGACAGGCTAGGGCAGTATATAGACAGGCTAGGGTAATATATGGACAGGCAGTTGTCACCCGAAGCCCAGGCCCCATGATACTGCTGGAAAAAAATCTTGGGCATCAATTTGCCACCCCCCCCCTTAAAGTGCCGCCTGGGTCCAATGGACCCAGTGGGACCCATGGTACGACCGGCCCTGGTAGAATACAATGCTGGTCATACAAATGCTGGGGCCATGGGACTTATAGTCCTTGGCAATGTTTACACTGCTGGCCCTCTCAACAGGAAGTTCAGGGAAGCAGTGCTGAGACATAAGAAGTTAGCGACTTTTGAGATTTTACAAAATAAGTGATCAAGGAAATTTTTTTAGCATGCTGGTCTGTGTGTCCTGGATAGACCTGAATGCTTTAGTAATAAAAATAGGAGGGTCTAAAACTTCTCTAAGCATATTAGGTGTATATTATCTCTCCATGCCCGCACCCTTTCCATAAGCATTCCTTTATACCTAGCAGCCGTCAATGGCTGTAATTAGTGTAGGGTGCCTATAGCGGCTTTGTCTGCGCATTGCAGCCAAATACCTAACACTTGTGCTTTCATGAATCCCAGGCAGAACAGGGGCCGTATAGAGACATCTTTTTCCAGGACAGCTACATAAATAAACAAACCCCTCACTTACTGTAATATTACACTACAGTATTCTCCTATGCCTCGGAGAATGAGACTTTATTCCTCTGATCATTTCCACTTAGGCTGAACAATGGCTTTCTATATGAATGAGCTCTTTGAAATTTTTCCTAAGTTGTTTCTTTTTTTTCTTTCTTTTTTTTTTTCAACAAATTCCGAAGTTTTGAGTATGATTGTGCTTAAAATAAACGCTTTACAAAACCCTGTAAACCAAATAACGTCACCGAGAGTCGGGTTATTTTTTTCATTTCTGAACAATATACAGCATGTAAAATGAGCACCTACCTACCATAGGCCGGCCATAGGCAACGGGTCCTGATGAACCGGCCGAGATTCGATCCACGTAAGGCAGGCTGAATGTCCCAAGTCAATTGATCGATCACCTAGGGTACAACCAGCCTGCCAGATTCACTTGCGATTAGCTCTAGCGCAGTGTTTCTTAAACTTTGTTGTCTTGCGGCACCAAAAAGATCGAAGAATTTTCACGGCACACCTGAAAAGATTTAACAATTTTTGTGGTGAAGAACTTATTTATTTTTACATATATATTTAATTTAAAGGATGTGCCTGCTTTCCAGAGCAAATCAGATTGAATCTTCATTGTACTTTCGCTTGCTTCCTTGCTTTTCATTTAATATTTCCTCTTTCAGAGTCCAAGACTTGATTAAATATTTCTCCATCGCTAAACAATGAACACACTTTATTTATAAGCATCAAAGTTGGAATGGAACAGTCTCAATTATTATAATGTAATATAATTAGAGCGATTGAGATTTCCCGAGATCTCGCACAAGTCTCGCGTTACGAATGAACCAATGAATGATAGAGATTGTGTTTTTATATACGTTACTAATTTAACTTTTGCAACATTAATTTACCATTTTTTGATGTGTTCAAGGTTTCAAATCGCCAGCAATTTTAAATATTTTTCAAAACTCCCCCAGCGCGCTTGCAAATCTCACATGGCACACAGTCTGAGAATCACTGCGCTAGCAGCTGCTATAGCCACTAGCAATAAACACTGTCCCTGCCGCAGGAGTAGCCAATCCATAAAGGGTGCAAGGGTGCCGCCCCCTAGTGTGCAAGCAGGGCGCCAGACTCATAGGTTTCTATGAGTTTTTTTTTTTTCAAGCCACATGATTAGAACCTGAGGCTCTAATTGGCTTGAAAAAGGTTGGGCTTGGGGGCACAGTGCACTTGTGACACCAGCGAATCATTATTCGCTTTTGTCTTCTGGCTTCTCCTCCCGGCCAATTAAGTTAGGAGGCGGATCCAGTTGATCTAGGAGGAGAAGCTGAGGAAGCCGTGGAGGGGTAAGTGTGGATCCAAAAATTTTAGCACTGCCACCACTGCCCGCCGTGAGAAGACAATTGCTCGGCAGGAGGGATTCCTCTGTCTGTATTGTCTGTGTTGATGGGGGAATCATGCAGATTTCTTTCCTGCAACCCAAGGTTAGCAGTATCAAATAACAGAGGCGTAACTAGGGTCACCGTGCAAGAAACCATGAAAGACCACCCTGGCCCCCGACCGGGGCCCTTCTGATTGATCCCAGGGCCCTTTACGTCCATCATGGAACCCATTATTATGGTCACAGTGGACCACCTTCCTTCCATCATGGAGGGGGGGGGCAGAACCGCCACAGCCCAATCGTGCGACCTTTGCAACCCTGGTAGTTTCACCACTGCTGTCAGTCATTTTTGTTGTTGTTTTATTATTATTATTATTTTTTTACCCTTTTATTTTATTTTTTCACTATTTTCATTATTTTTTACATATTTTTGAGGACCGTCATGGGGGGGGGGGGTGATTTGGTGAAATATCAGGGGTCTAAACAGACCCCTCATGTCTCACTTTTGAGACAGAGAAAGGGACTGAGGACAGATTTATCAGTCCATCTCTGCAGCCTCAGCTGCGTAGAATGAATGAGCAGGAATAGCTCTGTACAGAGGCTTCCCATTCATTCATAAACTGAGGCATAGTAAACACAGCAAACTATGCCTCAGCTATGAATAAACAATAAACAGAGTCAGTGATCAGTACGGATCTCTGACTCTATTCATTAAGATAGATCCCTCGCAGAAGCTGGCGTGAGGTGGGAGGGGGGAAACCCAGTAGCGTTGTGGGGGGAGGGGGGGCAGGAAAGCACACAGGGGGCTGGGACAGCAGGACAGGGATAGGGAGGCAGCGGGAGCGGCATGTGGAGGAAATGTTGCCCTCCATTTCTCTCCTGCATCCGCTGAATGTCTATTTTTATATATAATGTAGTGGCTACATGGAGGGATCGTTCCTCTACACACCGCTGTCCCCACTGCCCCCAGGCCTCCAATGGCGACCACTGCGACTCCTGTACGTATGCCCCTGACAAATAAAAATAGTTTTGTAGGCACTGATATAAGGCAATATATCAGTTGTGTTTATAGAGTGCTACAAGGCTTAGGTTAGTATTACCAGAGGATGGCTCCCACTGGAGAAGTGGTGGTTTGCAGTGTACCCTATTACAGTATCTCACAAAAGTGAGCACACCCCTCACATTTTTGTAAATATTTTATTCTATCTTTTCATGTGACAACACTGAAGATATGACACTTTGCTACAATGTAAAGTAGTGAGAGTACAGCTTGTATAACAGTGTAAATTTGCTGTCCCCTCAAATAACTCAACACACAGCCATTAATGTCTAAACCACTGGCAACAAAAGTGAGTTAACCCCCTAAGTGAAAATGTCCAAATTGGGCCCAAAGTGTCAATACTTTGTGTGGCCACCATTATTTTCCAGCACTGCCTTAACCCTGTTGGGCATGGAGTTCACCAGAGCTAAACAGGTTGCCACTGGAGTCCTCTTCCCCTCCTCCATGATGAAATCATGGAGCTGGTGGATGTTAGAGACCTTGCGCTCCACCTTCCGTTTGAGGATTCCCCACAGATGCTCAATAGGGTTTAGATCTGGAGAAATGCTTGGCCAGTCCATCACCTTTACCCTCAGCTTCTTTAGCAGAACAGTGGTTGTCTTGGAAGTGTGTTTGGGGTCGTTATCATGTTGGAATACTGCCCTGCGTCCCAGTCTCCGAAGGGAGGGGATCATTCTCTGCTTCAGTATGTCACAGTACATGTGGGCATTCATGGTTCCCTCAATGAACTGTAGCTCCCAAGGGCCGGCACTTATGCAGCCCCAGACCATGACACTCCCACCACCATGCTTGACTGTAGGCAAGACACACTTGTCTTTGTACTCCTCACCTGGTTGCCGTCATACATGCTCAACACCATCTGAACCAAATACATTTATCTTGGTCTCATCAGACCACAGGACATGGTCCCAGTAATCCATGTCTTAGTTTGCTTGTCTTCTCAGCAAACTGTTTGCGGGCTTTCTTGTGCATGATTTTTAGAAAAGGCTTCCTTCTGGGATGACAGCCATGCAGACCAATTTAATGCAGTGTGCGGCGTATGGTCTGAGCACTGACAGGCTGACCCCCACCCCTTCAACCTCTGCAGCAATGTTGGCAGCTCTCATACGTCTATTTCCCAAAGACAACCTGTGGATATGACTCTGAGCACGTGCAACTTCTTTGGTCGACCATAACGAGACCTGTTCTGAGTGGAACCTGTCCTGTTAAACCGCTGAATGGTCTTGGCTTGGCCACCCTGCTGCAGCTCAGTTTCAGGGTCTTGGCAATCATCTTATAACCTAGGCCATCTTTATGTAGAGAAACAATTCTTTTTTTAGACGCTCAGAGAGTTCATTTTCCATAAGGTGCCATGGTGAATTACCAGTGACCAGTATGAGAGTGAGAGCGATAACATCAAATTTAACACACCTGCTCCCCATTCACACCTGACACCTTGTAACACTAATGAGTCACACCGGGAGGGAAAATGGCTAATTAGGCCCAATGTGGACATTTTCACTCAGGGGTGTACTCACTTTTGCTGCCAGCGGTTTAGACCTTAATGGCTGTGTGTTGAGTTATTTTGAGGGAACTGAAAATTTACACTGTTATACAAGCTGTACACTCACTACTTTACATTGTAGCAAAGTGTCATTTCTTCAGTGTTGTCACATGAAAAGATAGAATAAAATATTTACAAAAATGTGAGGGGTGTACTCACTTTTGTGAGATACTGTATATAGAGTGCCACACCAAGATGGCCGTCTGAGATATTGAGAGATCACAGCAATCAATCAGACTGCTGAACTGTCTGAATGGACACAGGGAGCTGTAGCTCAGCTTGGATGCCCCCATAGCAAGCTGCTTGCTGTGGGGGCATGCAATGGGAGGGAGGGTCCAAGAGTACAGAAGAGGCACCCGAGGAGAAATATTTGGAGGAAGAAAAATGCTGACCATGACCCTAATCCCTACAGTCAAGCACGAAGGTGAAGACATTATACTTTGGGGCTGTTTCTCTGCTAAAGGTACAGGCATACTCTGCCACATTGAGGGCCCAATGGATGGGGCCATGTATTCAAAATTCTTGGATGAGAACCTTCTTCCCTCAGCCAGAACAATGAAGATGGGTCATAGATGGGTCTTCTAGCATGACATTGACCCAAAACATATCGCCAAGGCAACAAAGTAGTGGCTCAAGAAGAAGCACGTTAAGGTCATGAAGCGGCTTAGCCAGTCTTCAGACCTTAATCCTATAGAAAATGTATATAGGAAGCTGAAACTTCGAGTTGCCAAGCGACAGCCAAGAAACCTTTAGATTTAGAGAAGATCTGTAAAGAAGAGTGGACCAAAATCCCTCCTGAGATGTGCAAACCTCGTCACCAACTACAAGAAACGTCTTACCTCTGTGCTTGCCAACAAGGGTTTCTCCACCAAGTACCATTACATAACATTTGTATTATGTGTTTTTTTCTGTATTTTTGGTTAATATTCTGTCTTGATCATTATAAATACATCTATGTTAAAAATTAGAGACCCTTCATTTCTTTGTAAGTGGGCAAACTTACAAAATCTGCAGGGGATTAAATGATTATTTTCCCTACGGTGGGTGTACCACATCCATATTAGTACCACTTCAAAATAACCCATACGTTGTTGGACTTTACTGGTACCAAGAAAGGACCAGCACATAAAAGAAATATGTAAAAATTATATATTTTATCACAAATATTAAAACCCTAAGGGAACAATCCCTGTCAAGTGATATAGGCCATATAAACTATCAATACACATTAAGGCCTCATACACACGGGCGTATCTAAAAAAATAAACAAAACGTCGGGCCCGACGTCAAGGAAAAAAAGTTGAAGTTTTTCGGCGTTATGCATTGGCGTTTTTGAGCGTTAGTGAGCGTCGGCGTCAATAGGCGTTCTTTAAAAAAAATCATCCCTCTGCTATTTTTCAACCTAAAAACGTCGGCGTCAAAAAACGCCGGAAAACGCCGGTATAATAATAGGTGGCATATGGTGGCATATGTTGGCGTTTCTTGGCATATTGTGGCGTCGGCGTCAAAAAACGTCAAAATGTTACAGCCTCAGAACGCGATGGCCATGGGTTCTACTTTCTGCTCACTAACGCCGACGCCACCTACAGCTCAGAAACGCCAACGTTTTTATGGGGCCATTGACTAACATGGAGAGCTGCAAAAAACGCCAGAAAACGCCGGCGTCAAAAAACGTCCGTGTGTATGAGGCCTTAACTTTGGTGAACTGTCCAAGAGGTTGACGTGTTTCCCATCTATGAGCTTCTTCAGGACCTTTTATATCTTGGCAGCAAAGAGAAAAAGCACATCACTTAAGGAGTGTGGCAAAGATATGATGGTCAAATGGCAGGTGTCAACATCAAGCTTGTATGGCTGACAAAGCAGCAAATGAGGCCATTATCAGTAATACTTGACAACAAGAATAGTTCTCAAACTTAGAAGGGGGTTACAAATAAACTCCAATCCGTCTGAACCTGAATGGGATCAGTGGTATGCCACATCAAGGTATATCTATCTTCCGTTAAAGCCATTCAATGGTGCACACCTGCAATCACAGCAATTCAATATCCAATCCCACTTATGGTTAATAAACATTCATCCACAGTATGGATAGAGGGACACCTCCACGCCTACATCCCACTGGTGGCATACCACTGATCCCATTCAGGTTCATACTCACACTATATAATCAGTTACAGAAAATGTTTTTTCCTTTTGGGATAAAGGTTTTGCATGAATACATAAAAGCTAATCATTGTAAGCACCCGTTCCAGTGTTAAATGGTTTGTCTCATCCATGTAAACAACAGACTGCTGGCTGGATTATCAGATGAAATTGTACGAAAGAAAGCCTAAAACAGAAAATGAATGCAGCTATCATATCAAAGAATTGGTAAGCTGCAATATAATAAATGTTTGTTTTTGGGTTTAATACTGGTTTAATGTGTCCCCTTTCTAGAGTGACAATGCTGCTCCTCCGTAGATACAGTGTAGGGAGTGAGCGTTGTCACCCCAGGCCGGGAAATGTGTTAAGCCTCGTACACATGGGACGGCGATCGTATACAACAGGTCGTACTAAGGACCGTTGTATGCGATATCGATCGTTCGTATGCGCGATTAGAACAGTCGAACATACGACGGTCGTACAAGGGAGTTGTATGAGCAAACTAGAAGACTTGGTCGTACCAACAAGCGCTCATACGACCGTTGTATCGTGTGTACAGAGCCGTTGGTACAACAAGTTGTATTGTGCAAAACACGCATGCTCAGAAGTCAGGAACGGCCGCATGCTAATTACATGCACCTGAACGTTCTTTCTGCGGTCGTACGATCGTGTAGTGCAGTCAGTATGCAAGTTACATTATGCAACATACGATTTGAGACGATCGTACGTACGATCGTCGTCCCGTGTGTACGAGGCTTAACTTTCAAGATTTACCAGGTTAAAATAAAAGAATTAAGGCTGAAAAAAGGAGAAAACAACTGCATTTTTGTTCTTTAATTCCTATAAATTTAATGCCCAGGAAATGAATTTGTCCCTTTCTAGAGTCTTATTTTCCTTCAATTTAATTTCTTGTTTTTATGTGTGTTATATGTGTTTCCCTTTTCCCCATAATTACTCCACTACAATTCCTCCTTTGTGCTTATGTTTTTAATTGCAATTATCCATCAGATGGTATTTTGTGGCTTTTCCAGTCATCGGGGATCTGCAGCTTTGTTGCATTGCAGTGAAGTCGGCTTCAACGGTTTGCTCACAGCTGATATCACCCTCAGCCCCAGCGCGGCTCCATGCACGCCGGAGTCTTGTAAATAGTTGAGGAACGCTCAGCGTCAGGCAGCTGCTGCAACACCGAATAAAATCCTGGGAGAGACAAAAATACAGCCTGATTACTGAAAGTACAGATATCACTTTACCTGCTTAAAATGATAATATAAATAGTTTAAAGCTTTACCATTGCAGTGCCCACCCCCCTCCTTACTGCAAGGGTTAAAAAAGCGTTACTAAACCTAAAATCAAACATTTATTATATTGCAGCTTGCCAATTCTTAGATGTGATGACTGCATTTGTTTTCTTTTTTAGGCTTTCTTTCTTCTATTTTCTGCTGGTGATCCAGCCAGTAAATCTGTTATTTTTCAATAGAAGAAGCTGTCCTGCAGATGTAGCGGTTGGAGTGTTAAAATTCTACTAGTGTAGGCCGGCTTAACCATTTGCTTACTGGGCACTTTCAACCCCCTTCCTGCCCAGGCCTATTTTCAGCGCTGTCACAATCTGAATGACAATTACGCAGTCGTGCAACACTGTACCCATATGACATTTTTATCATTTGTTTTCCCACAAATAGAGCTTTCTTTTGGTGGTATTTAACCACTTCCAGAGCGCCTTGCATACGTTTACTGCTGCAGAGTGGCACGATCCTGCGAATCGCTGTCTATAAACGTATGGCCGCGAGTCCGGTGGACTTGATGTCTGCCGGCTACCCGCGATTGCCTGGCAGAGAAGAAAAGTGACGAACCACCGATGTAAACACGGCGGTTCCCCGTTCTGTCAGGCGGCATTTTAGAGATCTACTGATGTCACTGGGATCAATTAGATCTCTTATGCCCCTGGCACCCCAGCCCCCTCCTCATGCACACTGAGCAGCGGCGGCTGGTGTGTGAGGGGCGCTGGGGCGCCGCCTCCCCGCCGGCAAAAGAAGAAAAAAAAAACAGTCAACCCCGCCCCTCTGCAGGTGGCGCCGGTACATTGACTTTCTTTTTTTTTTCGGCTCCTTGGCTGTCACATGACAGCCAAGTAGTGAGCCTATTGGTTGGCCATTAAAAGTGTGCGCTGAGCTGGCGCACACTCATAGCTTGATTGGCTGCCCTGAGCCATCGCTCAGGGTGATTGGATGCGGGCCGGGGGCAGGTCACTGTGGCAGCGGAGGTGACTTCCGCTCCCACAGAGACCATGACTGCCCGGGGACCGACGAGGGGGGACAGCCGCTCTCCGTGTGCCAAACTCTGCAGACCCAGCGCGCTCTCTGCATGCCGAACCTCTGCAACACTCCTGCCTGCTGGATGGGGTAAGTGCGGGGGGGGGGGACACCTCTGCAATGTACCCCACCTGTGTCACTGGCTGCAAACTGCCCCCACCTGTGTCACTGGCTGCAAACTGCCCCCACCTGTGTCACTGGCTGCAAACTGCCCCTCCTGTGTCACTGGCTGCAAACTGCCCCTCCTGTGTCACTGGCCGCAAACTGCCCCTCCTGTGTCACTGGCTGTGTAAAAAATGTTAGACGTGTCCGCCGCAATATCGCAGTCCCTATAAAAATCGCAGATCGCCGCCATTACCAGTAAAATAAATAAATAAAAACACCATAAACCAATTTCCATAGTTTGTAGGCACTATAACTTTTGCGCAACCCAATCAAAATACGCTTATTGTCTTTTTTTTTTACCACAAATATGCAGAAGAATATATGTTGGCCTAAACTGAGGAATAAATGTTTTTTTTTTTTTTGGATATTTATTATAGCAAAAAGTTTAAAAAATTGTTCTTTTTTCAAAACCGTCGCTCTTTTTTTGTTTATAGCGCAAAAAATAAAAACCGCAGAGGTGATCAAATACCACCAAAAGAAAGCTCTATTTGTGGGAAAAAAAGGACATCAGTTTTGTTTGGGTACAACGTCGCACGACCGCGCAATTCTCATTCAAAGAGTGACAGTCATTTTGTAATTGAATATTATTAAAAATGACCTTTCCTTTTCAATCTGCAGCCATTGTAATTTCCTGTAAAACGCAATGTAATATGGCAACCTGGAGGCATCCTGTACATGCCCCCCAGATGTGTCATTTCCTGCTTGTGTGATTGGCTCACTGATTTTCTTAGAGGTCTGCACTAAGGTACAAGTCAGATGTTGGGCATCCCCTGCAACAAACATTGTATTTTTGGTGAGATACTCCCAATAAAAAATTCACCTCTAAAGGGATGAAGACCCAGCCACTTTCCTCATTAGAACCCTGCAGGTGCAGCAGCTGATTGATCAGTATAAAATCATTTCTGTACAGATTCACTGAGCACATGGACACAGAGAAACAGTTATTTCTTCAGAATAACAAAAGGTAGGAATCTGCAACAAAGTTTGTTAAAATCCTTGAAATGACTTAGATTACCCAGAGGGGAATGTTTTTTTCTCAACGAAGTTACTCTTTAACCACTTCACCTCTGAAAGATTTACCCCCCTTCATGACCAGGCCTTTTTTTGCGATACGGCATTGCGTTGCTCTAACTGACAATTGCGCGGTCGTGCGGCGTTATACTCAAATAAAATTGATGTCCTTTTTTCCCACAAATAGAGCTTTCTTTTGGTGGTATTTGATCACCTCTGCGGTTTTTATTATTTGCACAAAAAGCAAAGAATAACTGACAATTTTTAAAAAAGAAAACAGTATTTCTCCTATTGTTCACTGACAGACGCAGCTCTCCATTACGTGTGGGTTTTATGCTGGTCTCACTAGGAGTTAACTAGGCAGGGAAAAGAAACAGCTGGCCCCTCCCATAGGGGCCGTCCTCTCTTCCCACATAAACCCCCTCCATAGAATAGCTCATCAGTTTCAATGCCTAGTTTGCAAGGAGTTGACTCATGGCGTCTCAATTCAATCACAAGGTGGAGACCTTTGTATCCAGAACGAAGGATCCTTTGGCAGTGGCCACGGACGCTCTGGTGGCCCCCTGGGGCCGTTACCGCCTTCTGTACGCTTTCCCTCCGATAAAACTGCTTCCGCGATTGATATGCAGGATAGTGGCGGAGGGGATACCAATAATCCTGGTGCCTCCAGATTGGCCTCGGCGCACTTAGTATGCCTACGTGGTGCACATGGTGGCAGATGCCCCTTGGTGGCTCCCACTGCGAGACGACCTTCTTTCTCAGGGGCCCATCTTGCACCTTGCTTTACCCTCGCTGGCTTTGACGGCTTGGCTATTGAGTCCCAGGTGCTAAGACAGGGGAGTCGCTGACTCAGTGATCCCTACGTTGTGGAAGGCTCGCAAGTGCACTTCTCGCAAGATTTACCACCGCACCTGGAAGGCTTATATAGCTTGGTGCGAGGCGGAGGGTCATAACCCTCGCTCTTATGTCGTATCCAGGGTCCTGACTTTTTTACAGCAAGGCCTCAACAAAAAACTGGCCTTGAGCACACTCATGGGCCAGATATCGGCTCTGGCGATTCTTTTTCAGAGACCTTGGCTTCGCACTCGTTGATTCGTACCTTTGTACAAGGTGTGCAACACGTGGCGCCTCAGGTGAAGGCTCCAATGGCTCAGTGGGATCTGAATTGGGTGCTTTCTGTACTTCAGAAACCGCCATATGAGAATATCAGGGAGATTTCCTTACAATTGCTGTCGCAGAAGGTGGCCTTTTTAGTTGCCATCACTTCCGCCAGACTGGTGTCTGAATTAGCAGCACTATCGTGCAAGTCTCCCTACCTGGTCCTACATAGGGACAAGGCGGTCTTGCGACCCTCTCCTTCATTCCTTCCGAAGGTGGTTTCTTCCTTAACCTCGGAAGTGGACTCCGCGGTGCACAACGTGTGGAACATGTTTCCATGCTTAGTTGCTCACGCTTCGGTTCCAGAGACTTTTTCTTAGCGGTCTCGGCTATAGACCGGGTACTCACACGAGTTCCGGTCAAAAAACAACTCCGGAACGACATTTTTTCAGTCCTGGGACCTATGCTGTATTCTCGCTCCCAATACTGGGAGGCGGAGCGTGGTTCGATATATTCGGAAGGTCCACGCCACCATTTAGAACGCTCTTCACGTGAACGCTCGGAAGGTGTTGCATC
>BLSH010289677.1:1161167-1196568 GCA_018402905.1 Glandirana rugosa
GGATCTTGGGGATACCTCCGTCTTTCAAGTAAGACCCACGTTTTCGAACGGAATGTGTGACGTTCCTTACACAGTGGAGGACACCCATCCGGAGATCCAGTTCCCATAGGAGCCACCCTCACAGGAACCATAAGAGAATCCCTGGTGGAACGCAGGATATACCATCTACTCTTCAATACATACCTTGGCACCTGGTGAATGGTCCAACGCTCTACTATATCTGAAATCTGGTAAGCCTCCATCCTAACAAGACTGGAGAATATCTTATCCTTGTTTTATGGAACTGATTTACAGAATTTACTCAAAATTTACCTGTGGACTCTGAGCCTATCCAATCATCTTCAGTCATTCCTGACTTGCATGAACTCTCTCAGGGTTGATTATATGTGTCTAGAAACTCACTGTTTCCCAATTGATTGTTCCTACTGGATTGGCTGAGCGCTATAACATCTGTATATTAAACTATGGGATACATTTATGGAATTTTAATTTATTTTTACTAGTAATGGCGGTGATCAGTGACTTATAGCAAGACTGCAATATTGCGGCGGATAAATCGGACACTAAGTGACACTTATGTCACTTTTTTGGGAACCAGTGACACTAATATAGTGATCGGTGCTAAAAATATGCACTGTAACTGTACTAATGACACTGGCTGGGAAGGAGTTAACATCAGGGGAGATCAAAAGGTTAAATGTGTGCCTAGCCAGTGTTTTACTGTAGTGGGGGAGATGCTTTTACTAGGGGAAGGTATAGATCCTTGTCCCTGCTTTAGAGGAAAACAGGATCAATGCCTTCCCTACTGACAGAATGGCGATCTGCATTGTTTACATAGTGCTGATCAGCTCCCGCTGTATAGAATTACAGCAGGAGCGAGCCGCCGGCACTGCGCACTCACGCCCGATACCCGGAAGTGCAGGCTCGCTTATATATACAAGATCCTGCACAGTGTGGCCGTCCTGTAGCAGTAAAACTGCTATAGGGTGGTCAGCAAGTGGTTAAAGGGGTGCACAGCCCAGGACATCCGTGCTCGTGTTCCAGCGTATATCTGCGTACCGCTACGTCCTGTACTTGTTTTCTATGGGCAGCTTTAAGCAGCAGCAGACGCTCCCAAGGAAGACTGTGGGGTTGATTTACTAAAGGCAAATAGGCTGTGCACTCTGCAAGTGCAATTGCTGCAGAGCTTAGTAAATGAGGGGAAGCTTTGCTGACTTCCATCATCCAATCATGTGCAAGCAAAAATAATGTTTTATTTTATTTTCCTTGCATGTGATTGGGTATTCTTTGCAAAGTGAAGCCTTACCTAATTTACTAAGCTCTGGAGCAACCGCACTTTGCAAAGCGCACAATGCATTTGCCTTTAGTAAATGAACCCCTGTGTCCCTTGCACCCCATTTTTACAGGTTTAGTGTGCACTTGCGCCCTTGCAGCCATGTGCCTGAGCCCCGAGGGGCGCCGTGGTGTCATACTTACTAGATGACCTCATTAAGATTTACAGACATTGTCCTATTTGTCTGACGTGTTCATAGCTCAGGCTGTAGCAGTGATCACACCACATCCGTTCATCCTGGAAGGCAATGTTTTTGCGATCGGCATAGACAGAATTCCTCCAGTGCAATGTTTTGAAGCAGTGGAATTCCATAATAAGGGACATGCTGGCTTATTCATTGAGGTGCAGTCACTCCTGGCAACCAATCAGAATTCAACTTACTGACGTCATATCGCTGGATGTCAGCGCACCCTCCTGGCTCTTTGTATTTGCTTAGGAAGCGCTGGTTACCTTTTGTTATGTAAGTTCTCAGGTGATCCTTATCCCCAGTAGAGTTCTCATGGAATGCAGGATGAGGTATTTACTTACAGCTGTCGGTGTCTCCAGGGTCACACTTGTGCGGTGCAGGAACACAAGCAAAATCACGCGCGTTCCCTGGGTGCAAATAATTAATAAACAAGTTCTTAACCTCTTAGCCACCCACAAAACACAGATGTGTGGCGGCAAAAGGGGTGGACATGTTAGCGCCCACCCGCCTCACATATGCGTCCATGGGTATTAGATTGTAAGCTCTTATGAGCAGGGCCCGCTTAACCCTTCTATATTTTATTGTATTGTAACTGGACTGACTGCCTTGTATATGGTAAATCACTGAGCAAACTATTGGCGCTATATAAACCCTGAATACTATTAATAATAATAATAATAATAATAATAATAATGGGTGGCAGAGGTCCCTGTGCTGAGGGCATGCTCACTGTGCACTTACAGCCCAGAGACCGAGCTGTCCAAGACATCTCCCAGGCTCTAGTAATGACCAGGCGCCATTGGGACTGTATACCAATCATGTGATCACTGTGACAGCCAATCACAGTGGTCATGACCAAGCAGATCTTCCTGCCCCCTGGGCATAATAGCCAAGTTAAAGGGATGCCACCCCAACACACCTAGCTATGGGCTAACTTACACTGCATATTCAGTGTACAGTTCTGATGTGCATTTACATGCATTTGTGATATGCTTGCAGTGCAGTTGCGGTTTTTAAGACGTATTTATTTATTTATTTTTTTACTGCATCGCATTTACATGCCTTTGTCGTGCACTCATGTGCATGCGAGTAAAAAAATGCAACATGCTGCCCTTTTTTAAAAATGCGCACGAAAGCACAGCAATGGCAAAAATGATGCTCATTGAAATACATTATTTTATTCTCATATGGGTTCATAATGTGTTTAACCACTTCCTTACTGGGCACTTAAACCCCCCTCCTGCCCAGACCAATTTTTGGCTTTCAGCGCTGTCGCATTTTGAATGAAAATTGCGCGGTCGTGCGACTTTGTAACCAAATAAAATTTGCATACTTTTTTTCCCACAAATAGAGCTTTCTTTTGGTGGTATTTGATCCCCTCTGCGTCATTTCTGATCGCCGCTATAAACAAAAAAATGAGCGACAATTTTGCAAAAAAGAACAATATATTTTACTTTTTGCTAAAGTACAAATCCATGAAAAAAAATTATTCATCAGTTTTGGCTGATATGTATTCTTCTACATATTTTTGTTAAAAAAAAAATCGTAATCGGTGTATATTGATTGGTTTGCGCAAAAGTTATCGCATCTACAAACTATGGGAATTGATTTATGGCGTTTTTATTATTTATCTATTTTTTACTAGTAATGGCGGCGATCTGCGATTTTTATCGGGACTGCGATATTGCAGCAGAAATGTCGGACATTTTTTACACATTTTTGGGACCAATGACATTTATATAGCGATCAGAAATTTAAATATCCACTGATTACTGTATAAATGTCATTGGCAGTGAAGGGGTTAACCTGCAGGGGGCAGTGAAGGGGTTAACAATGTTCCCTGGGTGTGTTCTAACTGTGGGAGGGCGGGCCTGGCTGGGACATAACAGATCTAACTGATCCCAGTGACAGGGATCAGTAGATCTGTCCTGTCCCCTGTCACAGATCAGGGAACTGCCGTGTTTACATTGGCGGTTCCCCGTTCTGCAGCTCTGTCAGGCGATCGTGGGTCTCAGGCGGACATCGAGTCCGCCCGACCGATGGGCACGCTCGCGTGAGCCGCCGCTGCCGCCAGGGGGCGCGCCGGGAGCGTGCACAGGGGACGACGTCCATGGACGTCGTCCCGGCATTTCAGATCCGCGCTGGAGCCATACTTCGGCAATAACGCGGATCTGTAGGGGTTAAAAAATACCTTTGACTGCATTTGGTGTAAGGGCCGCTCACACCACAATTTCTGCATCCCGGTTGTGTTTCTGCATGCGCATTTGTGATGCATTCTGATGCATTTTTTCCCCTCTTTTTTTCCTTCATCTCATTGTTTTGCCGCGTTCCAGATGTGTTCCATATAGAAAAAATGCAGCATGTTCTGTTTGTTGACTGCACTGGAATGCACTGGACTGCATCTGGTGGGAACCAGCCCTAAAGGAGCTCATGCATGCGTTTTGGTGCAGCAAAATTAAAGTGGTTGTAAAGGCTTAAGGTGCATTCTATGCATGAAGGTAAAAAACCTCCCCTCCGCCCACCAATATTTACCTAAGCCCAATCTCAATCCAGCGATGTGCACAAGACCCAAGGCTCTCCCGGGTCTCTCCCTCTTGATTGGCTGAGATGAAGGAGCCATTGACTCCCGCTGCTGTCAATCACAGCCAGTGAGGAAAAAGCGGGGGGCGGGGCTGAGCCATGCTTTCTGTGCCTTATGGACGCAAAGAGCGGGCTCAGGAGCGAGCATGCACAAGTGCCCCCATAGCTGGCGGCTTGCTATGGGGGTACTTGACAAGTGGGAGGGGCCCAGAGTGGGGAAGATCCGGGCTGCTCGGTGCTAAACCATTGCATATAGCAGGTAAGTATGACATGTTTGTTACTTTTTAAAATACATTTTTTCTTTCACAATAACATTAAGGCTGCTTTTACACTGCTTTGTATGCGTTTTCAATGCGTTTCTGGTGAGGTTTCTGGTTGCCTGATTCCCAGCATGCACCTGAGAAACATGGACATGTGACTTGGACCAATGGTGCGTTTTTGATGGGTTTCTTTTCATTTTAATGGCGAGCTGTGTTTTTGGTGCAGTCTTGAAAAGCGCACCATAAATGCAGCAAGAAGGACTTTTAAAGGGCTCTTTCACACATCGTTTTTTTTTCATTTTTGCCTTACCAGCAGAACAACAATGCATGACCATTAAATCCTATGGAGTGCTTCATACCAGTCAGTTGCAGGTCAGTTGCAGTCCTCCATGCTGCATTTTTGGTGCGGTAAATAAAATGCACCTCCGCATTGAAATGAATGCATAATAAACGCCGCAAAAACGCATTCGCGTTTGCGTTTTTGGTGCATTGTTGGAGTCACATGTCCTTTCTTTACAGGTGCAAAATGCACCAGAAACACAGCAAACATGCATATGCATTTTTACCTAATTTTTGCAATGGATTAGTGTGAAAGCAGCCAAAAAACGCAATTGGCTGTTCTGAAGAGTTCCAGGGATCAGGGCTGCAAGGTTTTTTGACACCCTAGGCGAAACCTGATTTTGCCGCCCTTCATTTTGGTTCCGCCCCTGACTCCACCCATTTTGCCCTGTCCATGTATACGATGGAGGTGGCAGAGGTGGAGACTTTTGCAGCGCCTCTCTTCCTGTTTCTTTAGCCATGGTCCACAGGCCTGCACCTGTGCCTCTGGACTCGCCTCATTGTACCGCTCTGGTGTGCTGCTAGCCACGGCTCTCCAGTGACATGAGTGATTAATGCAGAGCTGTGATGGATCAACAGTGGCTGGGTGCCCAGGGCGGCAGTGCGCCCTAGGCGGCCGCCTACACAGCCTAGGGGTAGAGCCGGCCTTGCCAGGGATGCATTTTTCTTCTGCCTTTTTTAACTGAAAAACTGATCGTTGTGAAAGAGCCTTTAAAGAAAACATGTTTGCACTTCTTTTCTGCGATTGTTGCATGTAGTACAACCCAAATAAATAGTAGTACAAACTAAAATAGATAGGCTGCCTTAAAAGCAACGTGCAAACCTGCGCACATACTGTCACATCTGCATAGATGAGAACGCAGCCTTTTTCACCATTTCTTCACCCAGTTCACTTTCATATTCACCGACTTTCCCATCAATATCGGGACGCTTTAGTAAAGCAGCACCTAGAAGAGAAATGCCAAATGGGAAAATGCAGCAACCAATCAAAATTAATCTTTTAAAAAAGTAGGAAGGAAGTAGGAAGAATCAGCAAAACAAGCCAATCAGTTGTGTGAGTGTGCAAGGAGGATGCTGATAGGAGGAGAGTGCAGAGTGACAACAATATAAGCTAGTTAAAGCGGTAGTAAACCGCTGAGTGTGTGTGCGTTTTTTTTTTTTTTTTGCAACCTGCAAGGTAAATCCATAATGTGCTAGTATGCATCGCATACTAGCACATTATGTGAAACTTACCTGAAAACAAAGCCCTCCAGTGCCGCGCTGTCACCGCTGAGAGGGCTTCTATCTTCACCCGATCTTCCTTCTGGGTTTGCGGACTCCGGTTGTGTGAGTGGCCAGAGCTGCAATGATGTCACTCCCGAGCATGCGTGCGGGAGCCGCCCCTTTCGGCACAGCACTCTGAAGGAACGGCCCAGGTGGTGCACGTTGCAGAGGTGCACGCTTAGGAGATATTTACAGTACCTATAGGTAAGTCTTATGCTAGGATTAGGTGTACCTATAGGTACATGTCAGAGATGGGAGTGTACTCTCACTTTAACCACTTGCTTATTAGGCACTTTTACCCCCTTCCTGCCCAGGCCAATTTTCAGCTTTCAGCGCTGTCACTCTTTGAATGACAATTCCTCAGTCATGCAACACTGCACCCATATGATTTTTTTAATCATTTTTTTCCCCACAGATGGAGCTTTCTTTTGGTGGTAATCACTGCTGGGGTTTTTATTTTTTGCTAAACAAACAAAAAAGACCAAACATTTTGAAAAAAAGCCAAAACTTTAATTTTTCTCCTTCACTGATGTGTGCTGATGAGGCAGCACTGATGGACACTGATAGGTGGCACTGATGAGGCAGCATTGATGGGCACTGATGAGGCTGCACTGATAGGTGGCACTGATAGGCACTGATAGGCGGCACGGAGAGGTGGCACTGATAGATGGCACTGATAGGTGGCACTGATGGGCACTGATAGGCGGCACAGAGAGGTGGCACTGATAGATGGTACTGATGGGCACTGATAGGTGGCACTGATGGGTACTAATAGGCACTGGTAAGCGGCACTGATAGGCAGCACTGATGATGAGGCATTAATTGGCAGCACTGATGGGCACTGATATGTGGCACTGCTGGGCACTATGTGTCACTGATGGGCACTGACATGTGGCACTGGTGGGCAATGATATGTGGCACTGATATGTGGCACTGGTGGGCACTGATTTGCAGCACGATCTGGACCGATGTCCCTCGAACAGCAGCCGTGGCTTCTTTTTCCTTCATGCTGACAGTGTGAAGGAGAAAATAAGGATAACTGGCATTTGTTTATTTCTGTGATCAATTGTTATTGGCTGAGAGCTGATCATGTGCTAAAGGGCCTGCCAGGGGAGGGCTGGCCCAGGGGGTAGGGTGGCAATTGCCCCCCAGGCCACCCTAACTTACATTTAAAATGGCTGATGGCTGCTGCCCGCTCACACTTTTTTTTCTTGTGAAGGAAGTTAATAGGGCCCAGGGGCACAGCCACCAACTAACTGCAGGCAAAGGGGGGCGCCCAGGGCCGGCCCTACCACGGATCCCGCTAGGCCCATTGGGTGGGCATGGATGGTGAGCTGATTCGGTGGTTCAATGGGCCACTTGACTGGACTTGCCCCCCAGGCCTATGGCTGCCAGCCCTCCCCTGGGGCCTGCTGTCATTGGCCGTTTACCCGATCTATGATCAGACGAGTTCCACGGAAGTACAAGAATGGGAGGACACCTATGTGCTCCCTCCCAGCAATTTAAGCCCATGCCGTAGCCGTCTTTCGGTTATAGTGTGGGTGAGAAGTGGCCAATCTGCTGCTTCTCCTTTTTCTACCAAAGGTTGGGGGGTGAACAAGACCTGAAAGTGTTACTTTACTGCAGCATAGAAAAATGAGGTCTCCTGTATTTTATCTGTATTTTCCTGAAGCCACAAGGGACCTAAATATATTTTGTGAGCATTGAATGCCTTTGCAAACCTAGCTATTACCCTTTCAAAGTAGCAGTGACATCATCACTGTACTGTACACAGCCTATACAGAGAGGAGAGCAGTGGGAGGGGTCCAGCAGGCCCGCCCTTGACAAGCTGCTTGCAGAAAACTACAGAAGGGGCGGAGACAAGACCAGTCACCCTGCACAAAGAGAGACAGCAGCAGTGAGCAGTCTTTATTACAGGAAGGAAAAGTCTCACACTGGATTACTGCACAGATTTGGAATAAACACATAATGCACACCAAAGGGTCTCGTTATAAACAATTCACACAGCCATTTATCCAGTAAAGGTCCATGGGTATTTGGGAAACAAAAACAAATGTTTTTTAGGCTATTTATTTTACATCAATCTGCTAATTCCCCCTAGCGTTCTCTAGAATTGTTACATTGTATCTCTTGCTACAATGGTATATATTTTCCTGTACTCCTAAGCGCCATCTAGTGGCCATAATGCAATATTTTATTATTGCCCATAATAAAAAGAAACATTCGTTCAGAAGCGAAAATAACCTAAAGAACATTCCATTTTGCCCAATTCCCACAGAACGGATGTGCAGAAAGATTTCCTGGATGAATGGCTATGCAACTTTTTTAATAACTAGACCCCCCAAGATTCAAGTAAAGAATATACATGACGCTGGTATTTAGACAATATTTGCTGATCTCGGAGTTCGGCTGTGACATACATCCCGGATGTCTAGGTCAGTGGTCACGTCTCTTTTATTCTATGTACAGTCATAAGTCTATTCTAATTTTTCCTGACTATCTTTAGGATCAGACACTACTCATTTGTGTGGCTTATACCATAAATATTGTAGGAAGATCCCGCAATTACGGCACCATATGTCAGGATCTATAAAAGGTTTTATAATTACGGGGAGAGGAGAGCCCACATAAAGAATTCCGATCTTCGTTTTATTGCCGTATTTCAGCTGTTCTGAGATTCTTTGGCTCGGTTGCCCGACAGAACAAGTGACAATGGCAGTGATTATGATGGGGGTTGGATACCGGAACAGAGGTATACATTTACATCAAGAGGACCTGAGTGCCACGGACATGACAACAACCGGACTCTATGGCTACCCCAAGGCTGCTGTCCTGTAATTTAAATACCCAAAATAGCTCAAACCTCAGAATTCAGCGCAGCTTGTGTCCAGCTAGCCCATAATTACTGATGGAACCTGCTCTCCTTATGTTGCTCTGATGTTCCATGAAACAAGAAATGTATGTGTCATGTAGCCAAACTAGGCACATGTCTGGGGCTTCAAAGTTTAAGGGGCATCAGACGTTCACATTGTTTTGTCTTTATTATTTTTCTGTGCAGACATGTGCAAAAATTTGTATCCAGCCTGACTATTAGATGTTGGTAGATCTAAAGGAGATTGTGCAATCAAATGGTACCATGTGTGGTGACCCCAGTGTAAAAGGTGAACTTGCCCTCTCTTGGAACTTTAATGTGATAGGCAGCTTCTCTGAACAAAAGGAACACTTGAGGAGGAATGTGTGGCACCAGGCTTGACATTTGAATAGTATTAGGCTGTGGTCAGACCTTTTCATGTTGGGAATGCATGAAAAATCCTGCAGAAACGCACTGCCATTTAGCAGACAAGCAGATCTGCCATTAATTATTAACGGCACCCCCATGCATCTGCATATGCACAATTTTGCCCCAAACCACATGATGCTGCAGCAAATGCAGCTCAGTGGGGCACATTTTTTGGAAAATTGACTTTTTTTCCATGTTTTATGCATAGGGCAGCCCAATAAAATGAATGGGCTTCCCTAGGTACGACACGCAGGAACGTGCCCGCGCTTGGTCACACATGTAGGTGTGAACTAAGCCTTAAAGTGGTTGTAAACCTCAGATATAAAAGATGAACAAAGCATATCCCTCTATAGTGTGTACTTGTCTCACTACAGAGCAGTAAGTGCCATTTCTATCTGCTGCCTCCTTCCTGTGCTATCAGCATGAATCACTTCTGACAAGTTTTCCTGATACTAAGAGATAAAAAGGTGACAGGGGAGGGAGCTCCAGCACACAGCCTGTGATTGACAGCCTAGCTCTCTTTCTGTGAGCTGTGTGAAGAGGGATGTGTCCCTTCCCTCCAATCAGCTGAGCTCTGCAGAGTGTAAATACAGCTCTCCATCTCCTGCTTTCTGACAGCTCAGACAAGCTTCATAAATTATTTAATTGGAACACATGTAGAGAAGAGATAAACAGGTACAACTTATGTAGGAGGATTTGTTTCACTTCTGTGCATCACCTGAGGCCTGTTACTTCACTGGGTATATGTAAGGGCCCTTTCACATGGGCTGTCCGATCAGGTTTTTCAGGTGGACATTGATTGGAGCTTGCAATCTCCTCTATGGAGCAATCCGTCGCTATCCAATCTGATCCTTCCCACAGAAAACAGATGGATGGAGGTCCTATTTTCCATCCATCTGGCAGATCGGATTGGGTGGAAACGGACATATGGTCCATTTCCATCCGATTTCCCCATAAAGGAGAGTGGGACTGGGTCCGTGTCCACTCTACACAGAAGAGTGGACAGGACCTGTCATCTGCCTAGCGGGGATCAACGGAGCGATCCCCTGCTGAGCAAGCAGAATCCGTTCCACGGAGGCACCCCTGTGAAAGGGGCCTCAAGGTTTACAACCACTTTAAGTCCTTTCTGCCAAAGGGAACATTGTCTGGTGTCCTCTTGGTGTCCTCTTGCTTAGGCATGCACATTTAAGAGTTCCAGGAACGCGAGCAGAAACGTGTGTTCCCAGAAACACATAAGAAATGCACTAAAATGCACATCGCACCTGTGGTGCTATTATTTCTTAATGGCACTCCAAACGCATGCAGCAGTCGAGGACAGATTGTGTGAAGTAGTTGAGGACAGAACGCATGAAGCAGTCGAGGACAGAATGCATGAAGCAGTCAAGGACAAAATGCGTGAAGCAGTCCTGGACAGAATACGTGAAATAGTCGAGGACAAAACCCAAGAAGCAGTAGAGGACAGAGCAAGTGAAGCAGTCGAGGATGAAATGAGTGAGGCAGTTGAGGATGAAACACATGAAGCGATTGTGGACAGAACGAGTGAAGCAGTCGAAGACAGAACGAGTGAAGCAGTCGAGGACAGAACGAGTGAAGCAGTCGAGGACAGAACGAGTGAAGCAGTCGAGGACAAAATGCGTAAAGCAGTTGAGGGCGAAATGCATTAAGCAGTCGAGGACAAACCGTTTGAAGCAGTCGAGGACAAAACGCGTAAAGCAGCCAAGGACGAAACGCGTGAAGCAGTCGAGGACGAAACACGTGAAGCAGTTGAGGAAAAAACATGTGAAGCAGTCGAGGACAAAACGGGTGAAGCAGTGGAGGACAAAACGTGTGAAGCAGTCGAGGACACAATGCGTGAAGCAGTCGAGGACAAAATGCGTGAAGCAGTCAAGGACAAAACGAGTGAAGCAGTCGAAGACAGAACAAGTGAAGCAGTAAAGAACAGAACAAGTGAAGCAGTCGAGGACAGAACACATGAAGCAGTCAAGGACAGAATGAGTGAAGCAGTTGAGGACGAAATGCGTGAAGCAGTCAAGGACAAAACTCGTGAAGCAGTCGAGAACGTGCGAAGCAGTCGAGGACAAAACACATGAAGCAGTCAAGGACAGAACGAGTGATGCAGTCGAGGACAAAACGCGTGAAACAGTCGAGGACAGAAAGAGTGAAGCAGTCGAGCACAGAACGAGTAAAGCAGTCGAGGACAAAACGAGTGAAGCAATCAAGGACAAAATGCGTGAAGCAGTCGAGGACAAAACGCATGAAACAGTCAAGGACAGAACGAGTGAAGCAGTCGAGGACAGAATGAGTGAAGCAGTAAAGAACAGAAAAAGTGAACTAGTCAAAGGACAAAACGCATGAAACAATCGAGGACAGAATGAGTGAAGCAGTCGAGGACAGAGCCAGTGAAGCAGTCGAGGACAGAGCAAGTGAAGCAGTCGAGGACAGAACGAGTGAAGCAGTCGAGGACAGAACGAGTGAAGCAATCAAGGACAAAATGCGTGAAGCAGTCGAGGACAAAACGCATGAAGCAGTAAAATGCGTGAAGCAGTCAAAGACAAAACACGTGAAGCAGTCGAAGATAGAACAAGTGAAGCAGGAAAGAACAGAAAAAGTGAAGGAGTCGAAGGACAGAACGCATGAAGCAGTTGAAGACAAAACGTTTGAAGCAGTCAAGGACAGAACGAGTGAAGCAGTCAAGGACAAAACTCATGAAGCAATCGAGGACATAATGCGTGAAGCAGTCGAGGACAAAATACGTTAAGCAATCGAGGACAGAACGAGTGAAGCAGTCGAGGACAGAACAAGTGAAGCAGTGGAGGACAAAATGTGTGAAGCAGTCAAGGACAGAACGAGTGAAGCAATCAAGGACAAAATGCGTAAAGCAGTCGAGGAAAAAATGAGTGAAGCAGTTGACAGAACAAGTGAAGCAATAAAGGACAGAAAACGTGAAGCAGTCGAAGACAGAAAGCATGAAGCAGTCGAGGACCAAACAAGTGAAGCAGTCGAGGACAAAACACGTGAAGCAGTCAAGGACAAAGCGCGTGAAGCAGTCGAGGACAAAGCGCATGAAGCAGTCGAGGACAAAACGTGTGAAGCAGTCGAGGACGAAATGCGTGAAGCAGTCGAGGACAGAACGAGTGAAGCAGTCGAAGACAGAACGAGTGAAGCAGCCGAAGACAGAACGAGTGAAGCAGTAAAGAACAGAACAAGTGAAGCAGTCAAGGACAAAACGCATGAAGCAGTCGAGAACAAAACGCATGAAGCAGTTGAGGAGGAAACGTGTGAAGCAGTCGAGCACTGGCCGAGTGAAGCAGTCGAAGACAGAACGAGTGAAGCAGCCGAAGACGGAACGAGTGAAGCAGTAAAGAACAGAACAAGTGAAGCAGTCAAGGACAAAACGCATGAAGCAGTCGAGAACAAAACGCATGAAGCAGTTGAGGAGGAAACGTGTGAAGCAGTCGAGCACTGGCCGAGTGAAGCAGTCGAAGACAGAACGAGTGAAGCAGCCGAAGACGGAACGAGTGAAGCAGTAAAGAACAGAACAAGTGAAGCAGTCAAGGACAAAACGCATGAAGCAGTCGAGAACAAAACGCATGAAGCAGTTGAGGAGGAAACGTGTGAAGCAGTCGAGCACTGGCCGAGTGAAGCAGTTGAGGACAAAACACGTGAAGCAGTCGAGGACAGAACAAGTGAAGCAGGAAAGAACAGAAAAAGTGAAGCAGTCGAAGGACAGAATGCATGAAGCAGTTGAGGACAAAACGTTTGAAGCAGTCAAGGACAGAACGAGTGAAGCAGTCAAGGACAAAACGCGTGAAGCAATCGAGGACATAATACGTGAAGCAGTCGAGGACAAATCCCGTGAAGCAGTCGAGGACAAAACGCGTGAACCAGTCGAGGACAGAACGAGTGAAGCAATCAAGGTCAAAATGCGTGAAGCAGTCGAGGACAAAATGAGTGAAGCAGTCGAGGACAAAAGGCGTGAAGCAGTCAAAGACAAAGCGCGTGAAGCAGTCGAGGACAAAAACGTGTGAAGCAGTCGAGGACAGAACGAGTAAAGCAGTCGAAGACAGAACGAGTGAAGCAGTAAAGAACAGAATTAGTGAAGCAGTCAAGGACAGAACACATGAAGCAGTCAAGGACAGAACGCATGAAGCAGTCAAGGACAAAACGCATGAAGCAGTCGAGAACAAAACGCGTGAAGCAGTCAAGGAGGAAACGTGTGAAGCAGTCGAGCACAAGCTGAGTGAAGCAGTTGGGGGAAAAACGTGTGAAGCAGTCGAAGACAAAATGTGTGAAGCAGTTGAGGACAAAACACGTGAAGCAGTCAAGGACAGAATGAGTGAAGCAGTTGAGGATGAAATGCGTGAAGCAGTCAAGGACAGATTGAGTCAGTCAAGGACAAAATGCGTGAAGCCGTCAAGGACAAAACTCGTGAAGCAGTCGAAAACGTGTGAAACAGTCAAGGACAAAATGCGTGAAGCAGTCAAGGACAAAACTCGTGAAGCAGTCGAGGACAAAAGGTGTAAAGCAGTCGAGGATGGAACAAGTGAAGCAAATGAGGGTAAGACGCGTGAAGCAGTTGAGGACAAAAAGCGTGAAGCAGTCGAGGACAAAATGCGTGAAGCAGTCGAGGACAAAATGCGTGAAGCAGTCGAGGACAGAACGAGTGAAGCAGTAAAATGTGTGAAGCAGTCGAGGACAAAACGCATGAAGCAGTAAAATGCGTGAAGCAGTCGAGGACAGAAAAAGTGAAGAAGTCGAAGGACAGAATGCATGAAGCAGTCAAGGACAAAATGTTTGAAGCAGTCAAGGACAGAAAGAGTAAAGTGGTCGAGGACAAAACGCGTGAAGCAGTCTAGGACAAAACACATGAAGCAGTCGAGGACAGAATGCATGACGCAGTAGAGGACAAAATGCGTGAAGCAGTCGAGGACAAAACGCATGAAGCAGTAAAATGCGTGAAGCAGTCAAAGACAAAACACGTGAAGCAGTCGAGGACAGAACAAGTGAAGCAGGAAAGAACAGAAAAAGTGAAGGAGTAGAAGGACAGAACGCATGAAGCAGTTGAGGACAAAACGTTTGAAGCAGTCAAGGACAGAACGAGTGAAGCAGTCAAGGACAAAACGCATGAAGCAATCGAGGACATAATGCGTGAAGCAGTCGAGGACAAAATACGTTAAGCAATCGAGGACAGAACGAGTGAAGCAGTCGAGGACAGAACAAGTGAAGCAGTGGAGGACAAAATGCGTGAAGCAGTCGAGGACAGAACGAGTGAAGCAATCAAGGACAAAATGCGTGAAGCAGTCGAGGACAAAATGAGTGAAGCAGTTGACAGAACAAGTGAAGCAATAAAGGACAGAAAACGTGAAGCAGTCGAAGACAGAAAGCATGAAGCAGTCGAGGACCAAACAAGTGAAGCAGTCGAGGACAAAACATGTGAAGCAGTCAAGGACAAAGCGTGTGAAGCAGTCGAGGACAAAACGTGTGAAGCAGTCGAGGACGAAATGCGTGAAGCAGTCGAGGACAGAACGAGTGAAGCAGTCGAAGACAGAACGAGTGAAGCAGCCGAAGACAGAATGAGTGAAGCAGTAAAGAACAGAACAAGTGAAGCAGTCAAGGACAAAACGCATGAAGCAGTCGAGAACAAAAGGCATGAAGCAGTTGAGGAGGAAACGTGTGAAGCAGTCGAGCACTGGCCGAGTGAAGCAGTCGAAGACAGAACGAGTGAAGCAGCCGAAGACAGAACGAGTGAAGCAGGAAAGAACAGAAAAAGTGAAGCAGTCGAAGGACAGAATGCATGAAGCAGTTGAGGACAAAACGTTTGAAGCAGTCAAGGACAGAACAAGGACAGAACAAGGACATAATACGTGAAGCAGTCGAGGACAAAATACGTTACGCAATCGAGGACAGAACGAGTGAAGCAGTCGAGGACAGAACAAGTGAAGGAGTGGAGGACAAAATGTGTGAAGCAGTCGAGGACAAATCCCGTGAAGCAGTCGAGGACAAAACGCGTGAACCAGTCGAGGACAGAACGAGTGAAGCAATCAAGGTCAAAATGCGTGAAGCAGTCGAGGACAAAATGAGTGAAGCAGTCGAGGACAAAAGGCGTGAAGCAGTCAAAGACAAAGCGCGTGAAGCAGTCGAGGACAAAAACGTGTGAAGCAGTCGAGGACAGAACGAGTAAAGCAGTCGAAGACAGAACGAGTGAAGCAGTAAAGAACAGAATTAGTGAAGCAGTCAAGGACAGAACACATGAAGCAGTCAAGGACAGAACGCGCGAAGCAGTCAAGGACAACACGCATGAAGCAGTCAAGAACAAAACACGTGAAGCAGTTGAGGAGGAAACGTGTGAAGCAGTCGAGCACAAGCCGAGTGAAGCAGTTGGGGACAAAACGCGTGAAGCAGTCGAAGACAAAATGTGTGAAGCAGTTGAGGACAAAACACGTGAAGCAGTCAAGGACGGAATGAGTGAAGCAGTTGAGGATGAAATGCGTGAAGCAGTAAAGGACAGATTGAGTCAAGCAGCCGAGGACAAAATGCGTGAAGCAGTCAAGGACAAAACTCGCGAAACAGTCGAAAACGTGTGAAACAGTCAAGGACAAAATGCGGGAAGCAGTCAAGGACAAAACTCGTGAAGCAGTCGAGGACAAAAGGTGTAAAGCAGTCGAGGATGGAACGAGTGAAGCAGATGAGGGTAAAAAGCGTGAAGCAGTCGAGGACAAAAAGCGTGAAGCAGTCGAGGACAAAATGCGTGAAGCAGTCGAGGACAGAACGAGTGAAGCAGTCGAGGACAAAATGCGTGAAGCAGTCGAGGACAGAACGAGTGAAGCAGTCGAGGACAGAACGAGTGAAGCAGTCGAGGACAGAACGAGTGAAGCAGTCGAGGACAGAACGAGTGAAGCATTCGAGGACAGAACGAGTGAAGCGGTCGAGGACAGAACGCGGGAAGCAGTTGAGGAGAGAACGAGTGAAGCAGTTGAGGACAGAACGAGTGAAGCAGTAAAGAACAGGAAAAGTGAAGCAGTCGAGAACAGAACGAGTGAAGCAGTCGAGGACAGAATGCGTGAAGCAGTCGAGGACAAAATGCGTGAAGCAGTAAAATGCATGAAGCAGTCGAGGACAAAACGCGTGAAGCAGTAAAATGCGCGAAGCAGTCGAGGACGAAACACGTGAAGCGGTAAAATGCATGAAGCAGTCGAGGACAAAACACGTGAAGCAGTAAAATGCGTGAAGCAGTCGAGGACAAAACGCGTGAAGCAGTAAAATGCGTGAAGCAGTCGAGGACAGAACAAGTGAAGCAGTAAAGAACAGAAAAAGTGAAGAAGTCGAAGGACAGAATGCATGAAGCAGTCAAGGACAAAACGTTTGAAGCAGTCAAGGACAGAACGAGTTAAGCGGTCGAGGACAAAACGCGTGAAGGAATCGAGGACAAAAAGCGTGAAGCAGTCTAGGACAAAACACGTGAAGCAGTCGAGGACAGAACGCATGACGCAGTAGAGGACAAAATGCGTGAAGCAGTCAAGGACAAAATGCGTGAAGCAGACGAGGACAGAACGAGTGAAGCAATCGAGGACAGAACAAGTGAAGCAGTCGAGGACAGAACGAGTGAAGCAGTCGAGGACAGAACAAGTGAAGCAGTCGAGGACAGAACGTGTGAAGCAGTTGAGGACAAAATGCGTGAAGCAGTCGAGGACAGAACGAGTGAAGCAGTCGAGGACGGAACGAGTGAAGCAGTCGAGGACAAAATGTGTAAACGTACCCAAAAGGCGCATTGCAAACACGTGCAAGGCTCTGGGCTGCCATTGGTCACTGTGCAAAAAAGGCACTAAAAAAATTGACACATCGCGTTGTGTAGGTGTAAATGTGACCTTAGTCTTATCGAATTTTGCTAATCTTCTGAAAATGCTTGTGGCCTGGCTCTCACGCTTTCCCCTTGGTGAGTCACTGACATAAAGCGCATTTGCAGGAGTTGTGATTTCACTGGCTGCATGCTTGTTGGAATCAGAAGGCTCTGAAGCAGGACAATCTACATGACAGCCAGGCGATGAGCATTTTCAGAAAACGGTCAGCCATAGTTGCCGCCTTATAACAGGTTTCGTTGAACCTCTGAGCCGGTCTTGATTCATTCTGGGTCTCCATGGTCATGGCAGGCACAGGTAGCTTGCGTTGAGGAATCCAGACAAGGTGAAGCAAGTGTCATGAGCTGTCTAAGTCTTCTCACTGCGAGAGGAAAAGAAGGAGGTCCCCGCATTCCTTCTGCTTTCCATGTGCTGTCGGAAACATTATCCCTCACAATGACAGAGTGGAGGGATTTAGGGGCTCGATGACGGTTCTGATACATTCAGGATTCTTTGTACCTATAGATTTCGCCTCCATTCATTCCTCCAGCGACAGTACTCCATTATCCGCATTCCATTCTCTGCCGCGTTCACCTTTATTTATTTCTTTTACTGGTATTCCGCCGACTGCTCCTCTACAGTACATTGCAGAGAACACAGAACCATTCATATCAGTCCCTGTCTCCCTAGGGGGCTCAGAACATCCTCAGCACAGTCATACACATAAGAGGATACACCGGGGTTTGGGTGGAAGGCCATTAATAAAATGCACATAATCCCTAAATCTATTTTTCAGTATGTTTGGCATCAAGCGTTCTGTATACCGGTTCCTTAGGCCAGTGGTGGTTAGCTTGAAAATAATAGGGGCTTCACGTGTGGCCCCCAACACTTTTAGAGGGTCATAGAAGCATGTTTCATGCATTGAGGCGTGTTGATTGGAGTTAGCAGCCCATTCATTTTGACCTCATCGCACCTCAACAACCAAATATTTTGGTTTGCTGCATTTTTTGCAACATACCGCAATGCATAATGCAAGAGAATGTTGGAGTCATCCTTGGTGTTAGTGGCCATAAACCCCCCCTCCCTCCCCAGCATTAGTGTCGGTGACTGAATTAATAACCCCCCCACATTGGTAGCAGTAACCACAATAAAAAGAACCCTAGCATTGGTGTCAGGGTCAGTGTCTGCAAAAATAACACCCATCATTGGTGTCAGTAATCACAGTAATAACCCCCAGCATTGGTGGCAGTCATGACAGTAATAACCCCCAGCATTGGTGGCAGTGATCATAGTAATAAGCCCCAGCATTGGTGGAAGTAAGCACAGTAAAACCCCCAGCATTTGTGGCAGTGAACACAGTAATAACCCCCAGCATTGGTGGCATTCATCACAGTAAAAACCCCAGAATTAGTGGCAGTGATTGCAGTAGACAACCCCAGCATTGGTGTTAACAATCACAGTACTAACCCCCAGCGTTGGTGGCAGTAATCACAGAAATAACTCCCAGCATTGATGGCAGTGATCACAGTAATAACCCCCAGCATTGGTGGAGGTGATCGCAGTAATAACCCCCAGCATTGGTGTCAGCGATTGTAGTAATAACCCCCAGCACTGGTGTCAGTGATAGCAGTAATAACCCCCAACATTGGTGGCAGTGATAGCAGTAATAACCCCCAACATTGGTGGCAGTGATTGCAGTAATAACCCCCAGCGTTGGTGGCAGTGATTGTAGTAATAACCCCCAGCATTGGTGGCAGTGATTGTAGTAATAACCCACAGTATTGATGGCAGTGATCAAAGTAATAACCCCCAGCATTGGTGGCAGTGATTACAGTAATAACCCCCAGCATCGGTGGCAGTGATCGCAGTAATAACCCCCAGCATTGGTGGCAGCGATTGCAGAAATAACCCCCAGCATTGGTGGCAGTGATTGCAGAAATAACCCCCAGCATTGGTGGCAGTAACCGCAATAAAAACCCTAAGCATTGTTGTCATGGACCACAATAAGAACCCCCATCATTGTTGTCAGTGACCTCAATAATCCCTTCAGCATTGGCGTCAGTGAATGCAGTAATAAAAAAAATCCCTAACATTGGTGTCAGTGAATTCAGTGATAACCTTTATCATTGGTGTCATTGAATGTGTTACTAACACCCAGCATAGGTGTCAGTGACTGCCATAAAGACCCCCAGCATTGGTGCTAGTGACCGCAATAATAACGCCAGAATTGGTGTCAGTGACCACATTATTAAATCCTAGCATTGCTGTCAGGGACCATGCACCATTTCAGATGGTTGTTGGGCTCCTTACCTGATAGACCTGATGGCCAACTGAAGGAGCACACATGGCAAGTTGAAAAAATGCTTGCTTTTCAAAATATATTTTAATTGTTTATTTTTATCAATTTATAAAATGCAAAGTGAGCGAACAGAAGAAAAATCTAAATCAAATCAATATTTGGTGTTATTGCACTTTGGCTTCAAACCAGCATTAATTCATACACTTGCAAACTTTGTACACTTGCACAGTCAGGGATTTATAGGATTAAAGTCAGATGTATGATTAACCAATTATACCAAGCAGGTGCTAATGATCATCAATTTCATATGTAGGTTGAAGCACATTCATTAACTGAAACAGAAACAGCTATGTAGGAGGCTTAAAACCAGAGCTGGATCTAGTCTGTCTGATGGGTGCAGTAAAAAATGTCAGGGGGCAGAGGACAGGAGGTTAGCAGGGCAGTGTACAGGGTCATCAGTTTGTACGGCAGTGTTCAGAGGTTATTGGTTTTTAGGGCAGTGGGCAGGGGTTACAGGAGGTAAGAAGTAGTGGTGGCTGGAGTCTTTTTTTGGGGGGGTGGCAAACAACCACCCCCCCCAGGTCAGTCAGCCGGCGGCACCCCCCATCAAGCCTGGCACTTACCCCATCTAGGTTGCGGGTGGGTGGTGGGCGGGTTGCGGGCTCCTATGGGCGGCGGGCAGCGGGTGGGTTGTGGGCACCTACAGGCGGCTGGCAGCAGGCTCCTGCTTTCTCTCCTCCTCTTCTGCGTCACGGCAGTTTCCGCTGTGTGGCTCCACCCTCCTCCTCCTAGGTGTCCAATAGGATCGCCTGTCTTTTCAGCCAGGTGATGGGTCTCAAGACCCGCTTCCTGATTGGCCAGGAGGAGGATCAGTGTGGCAACAGCAAATATTCACTCCCTATTGTCACACAACTGGGTGGGCTTCGGGTGTAGTGCTCTGCGCCTGAAGCCCGCCCTTTTTTGACGCCTATTAGAGCCTCTGCCCCCCCCATTGGAATCTATGGTCCAGTGCCCTGCATGTAGATCAGAGGGCCGGACACATGGATAGGGGGGCTGCGCCCGTGCGCCCCCAATGGTATATTATGCACTTAATAGCCTTTCTCCTCTCTTCCCTTATTTGTGGAGTTTGTGTTGACATTACTATATGCAACACTATGTTTATATAGGGCTACATTGGGTTTTGTCTCTCTGTAGTGTCCTTGGATCTGTGACGAACAGCCTACTTTGATAGGCACCTCCATGGGGTGCCTATAGGGGGCTCAGCCCTCTTTGGTCCTTCTTCCATCTGGGCCTCTTTTCAGCTTACTCTCTGCCACAGCAGCACATGATTTATGTCTTATTATACATCTGAAGGTGGTAGATAATTCTAATATCCATTTGTATCCCATTTCTTTGTACTTTGTAGAAATTATGTTCTTGCAATATTCTGTTACAATGTTTCTTTTTATAGAAATAGACATGTTCCTCCTTTATTGCATACTCCTGAAGAAAAGTACCCACCTGAAACGCGTCGGGTTTAGAGGAGACCATATATTACTTGTCATCAACATATACCTCGATGTAAATGTAGAATTACCATGCTGGTTTTGTATCAATTTTCTATTTCTATGTCTTAATTATTCTCTAATAAATTATTATAAATTTTATACAATGGTGTTATGCTTGCCTTAAAAGTCCCAAACCATGGGGGGTCATACTTTTTTGTCTAGAATAACGGGATGTTGGAAAACATACACCAGACTTCACAGTGGGGGATTCTCTCTCGGTGAGCCCCTAATGGACAAGCTGCCACTTGTCAGAAGGGCAAAGGATGGAAGGGCAGTGGAGGATTGTACAGATATTGGTAGGGCAGTATATGGAGGGTCAGTGGGGCAGAGGACAGGGATCATCGCTGGAGAGGCATAGGGCAGGGATCACTCTGGAGAGGCAGCGAGGCAGAAGACAGAGTTCACCACTGGAGAGCCAGTGGGGCAGAGGACAGGGATCACCGCTGGCAGGGCAGAGGACAGGGATCACTGTTGATGAGGGAGAGGATGGGAATCACCACTGAAGAGGCAGAGGACAGAGACCACCACTGGCAGGTCAAAGGACAGAGATCACCACTGAAGAGGCAGAGGACAAGGATCACCACTGGAGAGGCAGAGGAAAGGGATCACGTCTGGCGGGGCACTCGGCAGATCTCCTTTCCCATCCCAGCACAGCACACAGCTCCTCTTCCCCACGCTACACACAGCTGAGATCACATTCCCTTACAAACAGCAATGATCTGCACAGCAACAGGCTGCTATGTTGTAGTTCTGACCTGTAAAATTCCCTGCTTGAAACAGCAGTACAGCTCCAGTAGCCAGCTACACACAGTGCAGATCGTGGCTGTATGTAAGGGAATGTGATCTCAGCTGTATGTAGTGTGGGGAGGAGGAGCTGTGTGCTGGGATTGGAAAGGAGCTCAGCAGCCATGCACAGCATCATGGGTGGAGGAGGGTTGGTCAAAGGGCTTTGGGGGATGGGGGGGGGGCGGTGCACTCAGGGGGAACAGCCCACCCCAGCACCCTCCTAGATCCGGTCATGCTTAAAACTGGGTGAGGAACAGCCAAACTCTGCTACTAAAATGATGTTGTGGAAGACAGTTTCATGTCATGGGTCATACACATTGTGAAGACTGAGCACAACAACTAGACTCAAGGTAGTTATATGGCATCAGCATTGTCTCTCCCACGCAGGGGCATAACGATAGGGGTTGCAGGGGTTGCAATTGCAAACGGGCCCATGTGCCATACTTACACACCTGAATAGGAGGGATGGCGGGGGTGGCATTTAGGGGACCCAATCTCCTCCATTTTCCTCTATACAGTTTACTTGTCTTCTGCTGTTCCAAGGGTCCCTGTGTGCTTCCCTGGTCCCCCCAACAGAGCTGCTGTCCCCCCCCCCCTCCTGCCATCTGCTGTAGAAGATGTGTCCTGATGGAGAGATGGAAACGAGTCAGTAAATTTGTCATTTACCGGCTCCTTCCTTTTCTGAATGGACAGAGTCAGTGATTGGTACCAATTGGTTCACTCATAACTGAAATATAGTAAACTGTTTTTACTATACTTCCATTTCTGAATGAATGGGAGGCTCGGTGCACAGCTATTCCTGTCCATTCATTCTGTGCATCTGAGGCTACACAGATGGAGATTGAGGGCTGAGGTTTGTTTAGACCCCTGATATCTCATCAAAGCCCCCAACAGGGCTTCTAAAAAATGTAAAAAATAAAATTGTAGTAAAATGAAGTGGTAAAAAAATAAATAAAATTAAAGTAAAAATTAAAAAACGACTGACACCAGTGAGGGAACTATCAGGATTGCAAAGGTTGCAATTGTGACCGGGCCCTGGCATTTCACCATCATGGGGAGGCCTGAAGATGGCAGAAAGGGGGCCCGCTGCAGAACTTGTGAAAGGGCCCCACTGCGGTACCGTAATAAAGGGACCTGCGATGGGAGTAAAGGGCCCCAGGATCAGCGGGAAGAGGGAAGGGCCCTGGCCAGGGGTCAGGGGGGCCCCCTTCATAATTTCTTGCACCGGGGCCCTGAAGGTTCTAGTTACACCTCTGCTCCCAGGCACATATTTCATAGCAGACTGGGGTTTCAAGATGTGCTGTTCAGGCTCTTTTGAAGAAACACAAAGAAATGGGCAACGTTGAGGACCCTAGACACAGTGGTCAGCCAAGAAAACTTGGAATGCAGCAGATGAAAGACACATCATGCTTACTTGCCTTCAATACCGGAAGCAGCAGTGCTATTAGCACAGAACTGGTGGAAAGACGTGGGACCTGGTTACACCCATCTACTGTCTGGAGAAACCTGGCCAGAAATGGTCTTCATGGAAGAATTGTGGCCAATTAGCCATATCTTTGAAGTGGAAACTAGGGTACGTGACTCAACTATGCACATAAACATAGGAACTGGGGTACAGAAAAATGGCAGCCGGTGCTCTGGACTGATGAGTCAAAATGTGAAATATTTGGTTGTAGCAGGAGGAAGTTTGTTGGTAAAAGTCTGGAGAGCGGTACAATAATGAGTGTCTGCAGGGAACAGTGAAGCATGGTGGAGGTTCCTTGCAAGTTTGGGGCTGCATTTCTGCAAATTGAGTTGGAGATTTGGTCAGGATCAATGGTGTCCTCAATTCTGAGAAATACAGGCAGATACTTATCCATCATGCCATACCATCAGAGAGGCGTGTGATTGGTCCCAACTTTATTGGGCAGCAGGACAACCACCCCAAACATACAGCCAATGTTATTAAGAACTATATTCAGTGTAAAGAAGAATGACTTTGTCAAATAAACGTAGTAATGGTTTGGCCCTCACAGAGCCCTGATCTCAACATCATGGAATCTGGAATTACATGAAGAGACAGAAGGATTTGAGGCAGCCGACATCCACAGAAGATCTGTGCTTAGTTCTCCAAGATGTTTGGAACAACCTACCTGCCGAGTTCCTTCAAAAACTGCATGTAAGTGTACCTTGAGGAATTTATGCTGTTTTGAGGGCAAAGGGTGATTACACGAAAAATTTATTTGATTTGGATTTCTATTTCTGTTCATTTACTTTCCATTTTTGTTAATTGGTAAAAATAAACTATTAACACTTTTATTTCTGAAAAAAATCTTAATTTATAGCATTTTTTCATACCTGCCTAAAACCTTTGCACAGTAGTGTTTATATACTTGGTATGTTTTAGATTTTTTATATGTTAGTATGTTACATATTTCATATTTTGAAGTCTACAATGCAGGTAACAGATGAATGTATTCTGATTTACCAGAGACTCCAGGCTGCTCTGATTTATTATCGCACTTCACATACGACCCTGGCTTTTTGCAGGAATCACATCTCTCATTCCATCCTTCTATAATAACAGAAGCGTATGGACGGGAGCCCCGGTTACCCTTGTGACTTGCATTTAATGTTTAATCCTTTACTATAATAACTCTCCAGTGTAAACAGCCAGCACCAGAGCACAATGGCATAACTCCCATTCTTGGATCCAATCCTGGGAAAATGTAGGCCATGCCCCCCATTCCACCCACCGCCCGGACTGCCAGGACCCAGCACTGATCTACAGATCCCATATTGGTCTGGGTGTGAGGATATCAAGATGGGGAAATGACAATTCAGGGACAACTTCCTTTTTATGCAAACGTCTGTCATGTACCGAAATGTTTTATTAATAAAGAGATATTTTATGTGATTTCGGTATGATTGGATTCAAAGTGTAACTAGCAGTATTTAGTAATACCTGAAAGTAGCCCATAGATGTAATTCAAACTGAGCTTCAGCAGCTAAACACACCATTACAATGCATATAAAGAGGAACTGTTTATTCTGCAAAGAGTTTGTAACTCTGTCCATCCAGTCCTGAGATTTACACAGCTCCTCCAAACAGTATGACAGGGCAGGAGACCCGACCTTTCTATGCTGTAGTTACACTTTCACACATACAGTGAGGGAAAAAGTATTTGATCCCCTGCTGATTTTGTACGTTTGCCCACCGACAAAGAACTCATCAGTCTATAATTTTAATGATAGGTTTATTTTAACAGTGAGAGACAGAATAACAAAAACATATCCAGAAAGACGTATTTCAAAAAAAGTTATAAATTGATTTGCATTTTAAAGAGTGACATAAGTATTTGATCCCCTATCAATCAGGAAGATTTCTGGCTCCCAGGTGTCTTCTATACAGATAATGAGCTGAGATTAGGAGCACTCTATTAAAGGGAGTGCTCCTAATCTCAGCTAGTTACCTGTATAAAAGACACCTGTCTACAAAAGCAATCAATCAGATTGCAATCTCTCACCATGGCCAAGACCAAAGAGCTGTCCAAGGATGTCAGGGAGAAGATTGTAGACCTACTCAAGGCTGGAATCGGCTACAAGACCATCGCCAAGCAGCTTGGTGAGAGGGTGATAACAGTTGGTGCGATTATTCGCATATGGAAGAAACTCAATATAACGGTCAATCTCCCTCGGTCTGGGGCTCCATGCAAGATCTCACCTTGTGGAGTTTCAATGATCATGAGAACAGTGAGGAATCAGCCCAGAACTACACAGAAGAATCTTGTCAATGATCCCAAGGCAGCTGGGACCATAGTCGCCAAGAAAATATTGGTAACACTATGCCGTGTAGGACTGAAATCCTGAAGCGCCCCCAAGGTCCCCCTGCTCAAGAAAGCACATGTACAGCCCGTCTGAAGTTTGCTAATGAACATCTGAATGATTCAGAGGAGAACTGGGTGAAAGTGTTGTGGGCAGATGAGACCAAAATCAAGCTCTTTGGCATCAACTCAACTCGCCGTGTTTGGAGGAGGAGGAGGAGGAATGCTGCCTATGACCCCAAGAGCACCATCCCCACCATCAAACATGGAGGTGGAAACATTATACTTTGGGGGGTGTTTCTCTGCTAAGGGGACAGGACAACTTCACAGCATCAAAGGGACGATGGACAGGGCCATGTACCATCAAATCTTGGATGAGAACCTCCTTCCCGCGTTGAAAATGGGTCGTGGATGTTTATTCCAGCATGACAATGACCCAAAACACACGGCCAGGGCAACAAAGGAGTGGCTCAAGAAGAATCACATTGAGGTCTTGGAGTGGCCTAGCCAGTCTCCAGACCTTAATCCTGGAAAACATGTGGAGGGAGCTGAAGGTTCGAGCTATCAAATGTCAGCCTCAAAACTTTAATGACTTAGAGAGGATCTGCAAAGAGGAGTGGGACAAAATCCCTCCTGAGATGTCTGCAAACCTGGTGGTCAACTACAAGAAACGTCTGACCTCTATGATTGCCAACAAGGGTTTTGCCACCAAGTACCAAGTCATGTTTTGTGAAGGGGTCAAATACTTATTTCACTCATTAAAATGCAAATCAATTTATAACTTTTTTGAAACGCGTTTTTCTGGATATTTTTGTTGTTATCTTGTCTCTCACTGGTAAAATAAACCGACCATTAAAACTATAGACTGATCATTTCTTCGTCAGTGGGCAAACGTACAAAATCAGCAGGGGATCAAATACTTTTTTCCCACACTGTATGCCCCCCCCCCCTCCAAACCTGTGGAGAAGAAGCAGAAGCAGACTACTGAGATAATCTTTATGGCACTCTGCTCTCTCCTCCTATCAGCATGTTACTTGCACCAGCACACCTGATTGGCTCTTTGTGCTGCTTCTTCTTTCTCACACTCTGAGCTCTGCTGCACCATAGACTGCAAGAGGTTGAAACCCAATTAGGTTAAGGTACTTAAACTGCCTGTGAAATATAAATTTAATGACATATTCATTTAAACAGAGCTGCATTAAATTGTGTTATTTCTATCTGCCTGGAGTCCAGCTTTGAAGCCTATTTCTGTGCGCACGGCTCAAAGGCTCTGGGAGCTCCAATACTTATACGCTGGGGTAATATTGCTGTATGTTATAGCAATGCACATTACCGCACAGCATAAGAACAGGAGGTGCCAACAGAACCAAGATGCAGCACATCACACCCACAGGGCATGCATTGCAGTTCACCTTGTTACCAAAATGCTGCCTTAATGCAACACACATTAACACAAAAGGTATCACGCACATGCGACCTGGAAACGCATCACAGTTGACTGCAAGGTCTCAAAAAGTGCTTAAAAACCTACTATTCCATTTCATTCTATGCAAAAAAAAGAAAAGCAAGTGGACTAAAATAGTCTTTAAATAAGTGCATAAGCCTTGTCATTAAAGTGGAACTCTAGGCACTCCCTGTGTTATAACATCTTGAGGCACCCTTCTAAGTGCTGGGTGTCAGCACTCCGGTGATCCAATAATTGAAGGGCTGTTGGCATCTAAAATGCTCACCCAAAAGGTATACTAGCTATACAATGTGATGGTGCCGCACAGCTCAGTGTATAATAACTGTGAGAAGCAGCCCCAGCCTTGGCTTCTTCTAAGACGATGCCCCCTGACATTTTACCCCGCCCACAGGGCTTAGTCATAGAGACGAAACGCGAAGAGAAGGGTGCCAAGACAAAGTAAAGCTGGCAATGCATTAATCATTTTTTTTGATCAGGCAGTAGTAAAAACTAAACGGATTGCCCCATCCACACATTTGAGGTGGATAGGAAAATCCTCTGGCTGCGCTATTGTATTCTGACAGCAGAACTCGTCCAGAATACACAGATCAGGGCTACCACTGATTGGCTGCATATGCTGATCAAACACAAATTTTCCAGCAGTCCCCTTCGGGAGGAGTCAATCACTAGACTGTGAACAGTGAACGGGAAAGGCCATAGATGGACTGAAATGTGGCCAGTCCTTGCTGAACTGGCCAAGTTTCAATCCATCTAGGCTCAGCTTAAAGCCCCGTACGCACGTGAATTTCGGACAGGAATTGTCATACGACGACCGATCTTCCGATTTTCGGATCGTTAGTATGGTGCTTTCCGCAGTCGATTTTGAGTTTACGGAAGACAAACGCTGGATGTGCAGATTATAACATTTTTGTCGGATGTGACCACGTCCGATTTTCGTTCCAGTAGTACGGTTTTCATATGAAAAAATCGTGCACGCTAGACTACGCATGCTCAGAAATGAAAACATACATACAAGGCTATTCAACACATGACGTCACTTCTGACGTTGAATTCGGTCATACGAGAATTTTCATATCGTTAGTACGCTCTTCAATTTTGACATGAGACAAACATCCAACAAAAAACGGACGTTCTGTTGTCCGGAAATCTAAGCGTGTGTGGGAGGCTTAACTCTCATGAGTTGTGTCATCTGTGGTTGACCAATGAAGAGAATTGGCTGAAAACTCTGAACCCTGGAAGAAGAAGGACGAAGATGGCATCAGTGGTGACTGCATGATGAGGGGGGGTGGCACAGCGATGGAGGAGGGCACTTTGGGAGATATTTGTACCATAAATGTCATAAACCCATACTGGCCAAGACAATTACTGTAACTCATTCTAGGAAATGAAAATGACCCCCTAAGCCATAGACAACATCACAGTGTTTTCCTTTGCCCTGTCCATAGACTACAGACTAAAGTGATATTTCAGTCTTTTGCAGATGTAAAAGCGTTTAACCACCAACCTTATTCCTGTATCTTTCTGAGAATTTATTGGGGATATCTCCGTACTGAGTTCTCGGCTCTGCCGCCCTGTTGTGCCCATTATGGGAAGTTTCCACAATGCCTGTACTGAGCTCCAGAGTCTGTACACCTGCTGTGCCCATTATGAGGGGTTCCCACCATCCCTGTGCTGAGTTTCTGGGTCAGTACAACTATTGTGCCCATTATGAGGGGTTCCCACCACCCGTGTGCTCAATTCCCGGGTTTGTACATCTGCTGTGCCCATTATGAGGGGTTCCCACCATCCCTGTGCTTAGTTCCCGGGTCTGTACATCTGCAGTGCCCATTATGAGGGGTTCCCACCATCTCTGTGCTGAGTTCCCGAGTCTGTACACCCACTGTGCCGATTATGAGGAGTTTCCACCATCCCTGTGCTGGGTTCCTGGGTCTGTACAACTGCTGTGTCCATTATGAGGGGTTCCCACCATCCCTGTGCTGAGTTCCCGGGTCTGTACTGTACATCTGCTGTGCCCATTATGAGAAATTCCCAACACCCGTGTGCTCAGTTCCTAGGTTTGTACACCTGCTGTGCCCATTATGAGGGGTTTCCACCATCCCTGTGCTGAGTTCCCAGGTCTGTACATCTGCTGTGCCCATTATGAGGGGTTTCCACCATCCCTGTGCTGAGTTCAAAGGTCTGTACATCTGCTGTGCCTATTATGAGGGGTCCCCACCACCGTGTGCTCAGTTCCCAGGTCTGTACTGTACATCTACTGTGCTCATTATGAGGGGTTCCCACCATCCCTATGCTGAGTTACTGGGTCTGTACACCCGCTGTGCCCACTATGAGGAGTTCCCACCATCCCCATGCTGAGTTCCCGGGTCTGTACATCTGCTGTGCCCATTATGAGGCGTTCCCACCATCTCTGTGCTGAGTTCCCGAGTCTGTACACCCGCTGTGCCCATTATGAGGAGTTCCCACCATCCCTGTGCTGAGTTCCTGGGTCTTTACAAATGCAGTGCCCATTATGAGAGGTTCCCACCATCTCTGTGCTGAGTTCCTGGGTCGGTTCAACTGCTGTATCCATTATGAGGGGTTCTCAGCACCCGTGTGCTCAGTTCCTGGGTCTGTACTGTACATCTGCTGTGCTCATTATGAGGGGTTCCCACCATCCCTGTGCTGAGTTACCGGGTCTGTACACCTGCAGTGCCCATTATGAGGGGTTCCCACCATCTCTGTGCTGAGTTCCTGGGTCTGCACATCTGCTGTGCCCATTATGAGGGGTTCCCACCATCCCTGTGCTGAGTTCCTGGGTCTGCACATCTGCTGTGCCCATTATGAGGGGTTCCCACCATCCCTGTGCTGAGTTCCCAGGTTTATACACCTGCTGTGCCCATTATGAGGGGTTCCCACCATCCCTGTACTAAGTTCCTGGGTCTGTACCCATTACGAGGGGTTTCCGCCATCCCTGAGCTGAGTTCCTAGATTTATACATCTGCTGTGCCCATTTTGAGGGGTTCCCACCATCCCTATGCAGATATCCCGGGTCTGTACACCCGCTGTGCCCATTATAAGGGGTTCCCACCATCCCTGTGCTGAGTTCCTGGGTCTGTACACCTGCTGTGCTTATTATTATCCCTATGCGGAGTTCCCGGGTCTGTACTCCTGCTGAGCCCATTATGAGGAGTTCCCACCATCCCTGTGCTGAGTTCCCAGGTTTGTACCCCTGTACCTGTGCCCATTATTCCCATACTGCGGTAGAGCAGCGGCTACTAAGCATTCAGGAGGTGATATTGCTGTCTCCTGAACAACCAATTTATATCTGTTTTCATAGAAGTCAATGCCATTGCATGAAATTGCATATAACATAGGTGTTATGTAACATATAATGCACAACAGATATTGCCAAGCATCGGTCAATAGCTGTTAACCCTATCCACTCCTAATCCCAAATGTAAACATGCAATGCAAACGTGCGTCAAAGGGCATCAAAACGCATGTCAGTGCACAAAGGAAACTCACGCTGACACAGGACAAAGCACCTACCTGGTTGATGTTTCCAAAAAATGAATCTCTATGCACACACATCTAAGGCTAGGTTTACACTTGTGCGTTTGCATTTTTATTTGTTTTCGTGCTCTTTTTAATCCCTGTGTTCAGTGTGCAGTTCTGCATGAAAAACCTACATGCGTTTATAATGCGTTTGCAGTGCTTTTTTGCATTTACTTGCGAGTGTTCTACATTAACATGCATTCCAGTGTGAAAAATGCAGCAACACGTGTGAGAACACTGCAATGCAATTTGGCTCGTAGAAATATGATCATTTTTCTTGCATGTGCATTTGTACTGCGTTTATAAAGTCATTGACTGCGTATGGTGTAAGGGCTCTGTTACACCTGAACTCCATGCAGAAAACGCGTGTTTCCTTCCATGTTTTTTTTTTGCACCACACAGGAACACGCTGCCCTTGCTAGATAGGTGCAAGTGCCATTAATTGTTATAAATACCCTGTTGTGGCTACCAAACCGCATGGTACCACCGTACCATGCGCTTTGGTGTGGTGCGATTTTAACCACTTCAGCCCCGGAAGGATTTACCCACTTCCTGACCAGGCCATTTTTTGCGCTTCGGCACTGCATCATTTTAACTGACAATTGCGCGCTCGTGTGACGTTGTACCCAAGCAATGGTATTTAATTACCTCTGCGTTTTTTATTTTTTGCGCTATAAATAAAAGAAGACTGACAATTTTGAAAAAAAAATGTACCTTCTGTTATAATACATATCTAAAAAATAATAAAAAACTAATTTATTCATCAGTTTAGGCCAATATGTATTTTCCTACATATTTTTGGTAAAAGAAATCGCAATAGGCGTATATTGATTGGTTTGGGCAAAAGTTATCGCGTCTACAAACTACGGGCTAGATTTATGAACTTTCATTTATTTTTATTTTTTTTTACTGGTAATGGCGGCGATCTGCAATTTTTAGTGGGACTTCGACATTGCGGCGGACAAATCTAACCCCAAATGACACTTTTTTGGGGACCAGTGACATTATTACATTGATCAGTGCTATAAAAATGCAGTGATCAATGTATAAATGACACTGGCAGGGAAGGGGTTAACACTAGGGGGCGATCCAGGGCCGGCTCTACCACTAGGCAGAGTAGGCGGCCGCCTAGGGCGCCTGGCCACTGTTGATCTGTCACTGGCTGCTCTGCGTTGATTCATGTAAAAACTGACACTGTCTGACTGAGATAATGAGATTTTATTATCACATGCCACTTGCAAATGTATATAGAAATGGTGACTGATCTACCAAATACCTCCCCTCAGCCCCCACCCTCTGTGAGGCTGTATTTGATGGGCACAGGTGAGGCTGTATTGATTGGTGCTGGTGAAGCTGCATTTGATTGGCGCTGATCAGGCTGCATTTGATTGGCACTGATCAGGCTGGGCAGGGAAAATGGGGTGGAGTCAGGAGTGGAGCCAAGGGGGTCGTCAAAATGATGTTTTTCGCCTAGGGCAGGGATATGCAATTAGCGGACCTCCAGCTTTTGCAAAACTACAAGTCCCATCATGCCTCTGCCTCTGGGTGTCATGCTTGTGCCTGTCAGAGTCTTGCTATGCCTCATGGGACTTGTAGTTCTGCAACAGCTGGAGGTCCACTAATTGCATATCCCTGGCCTAGGGTGTCAAAAATCCTTGCACTAGCCCTGGGGCGATCAAGCGGTTAACTGCGTTCCCTGGGTGTGTTCTAACTGTGGGGGGATGGGCTGCCAGGTACATGACAGAGATCATGTAATTGATTAATTGACTAATTGATTAATTATTTACACGTTTACTTTATGTATAAATTGGATACAAATGTACTGGGAACAGAAGATCTCAGACATGTCCCCTGTCAGAACGGGGATCCGCCTTGTTTACATAGGCAGATCCCCATTCTGCCTCTATGTAGAACGATCGCGGGTTGCCGGTGGACATCGAGTCCGTGGGACCCACGGGCGCGGTCCCGCGGGCACGCCTGCAATCCCGTATGCACAGACCAACGTGCACGTAGGTGCGTCGGTTCGCCCAGGTGATCCGACCTGCTGCTGTATAAATGCGGGGGCTTGTCGGAAAGTCGTTAAAAGACGCGCCTGCCATACTTTTTGCACTTTCCAGCGCGTTGGGCAGCCGATTAAAATGAATGAGCTGTCAAAAACGCACCGCATAGGAAAACGCAAAAACGCTCATGTCTTGGATTGTAAACTCACAAGAGCAGGGCCCTTCTATCCCTCTTTGTATTGTATTGTTTGTATTGGTGCATTATCTCCCTTTATATTGTAAGTGCTGCGCAAACTGTTGGCGCTATATAAATCCTGTATAATAATAATAATGTGTGAATACAGTAAGTGTGAACTGTCCCTAAATGAGCCCTTATGCGTTCTTTATGCTTTTTTAATGAGTCCCAATTGCATTTATGGGGCCAAATTGCACCAAAAGAAGCCCCTGCTCCTTTGTCCAAGAACATGCATTACATAAGTGTGAATGGGCCCCATAAACAATAACAGGATTCCTCTTGCCATGCATTGTCGTGCGACTGCCAAAGCGCAATCGAGCGCAAACAGCGACTAAGCGGTTGCTAAATATTATTGCATCCTGAAGTGTAAAAATAGCTCATCCTGGATTTTTAACTCTCCAGAAAAAAAAACCTCTCCTCCTAATGAATAGTAAATATTAGTTTGTGAGTGGCGTGATAAAGACAATTAGGCGTCTTTTCTGTAGAATGTGAATCCTTGTTGTGTCCACAGGAGGAAGAGTGAGGAATTTCACATGCGGGAGGGAGAGGGATGGGGAAAGGTGTGCAGTGCCCAGATGTATGGGGAGAGGCTGGGGCAAGGGGAGAGGGACCATGTGGGAGAAGACAGATGGGAGGGGAGAGGGGCTGTGACACCAAGCAGTGACAGCTGACACCCAGGGACACAGGGTGATGGAGAATGGGAAGGTAGAGGCAGGTTAGGTGACAGCCAGGAGGGTAGAAGTGGCAGGGAAAAGTTCTGGATATTGCTAATTAGTGGCATTCGGAAGGAAAGGAGTGGAGGTTAGGGGTGAATAGAGGGGAAAGTGGGTGAAAGTGGGTGTGTTTAGTGAAAGGGATCTTAGAGAGGGTCTCACCTCTGGCACCCCCCTTCGCTCTCTCCTCCTCCCCTCCCAGCGTTGGGCAGCCCTCCCCTCCCCTCCCCAGGCTGTCTGCACATGGTGTAAGTAGTGAGATTTCAGCAGTAGCTGCAGCCTGTCCTCTCCTCTTCTGTCCTGTCCTGTCCTGCTCCCTTTGCAGCTCGCTCCTGCTGATCCTGCGGCCCTCCTCCTCTCCCCTCCCTTCCCCTTGTACCTGGGCACCATGCCCCGGCCTCAACGGCAGCCCAGGAGATGCAGGGTCCCCGGGGTGCCCCCTCTCTGCAGCCTGGCGCTGCTCCTCCTCTGGCAGCTGGTGAGGACCCAGGCAGCAGGTAAGACTGGCATGCTTCATGCCATTTCTTGGGGGGCAAACTATACCAGGGAACTTCATTGGCATTTGGGTTGCATGCAACGTAGAGGTATGCAGGTGGTGATGGCACCTGGTGGGTCTCAAAACCAGAGATTGCCAAGAGTGCCCGGTTGCAAACAGAACTGCTGGTTTTGAGCTGGCACTACACTGGCACTATGGACCTAAATAGTTATGTTATGGGCACTCCAAGGTGTCAGTTCTCCTAAACCTGCAGGTTCTGGGATAGCAATCCACTGGTACTGGTACCCAAATAGTCCACTATGTAGCACTCCAAGGTGCCACTTCAATGACTGCACCCAAACCTGCAGGTTTTGAGATGGCAATCCACTGGCATTGGCACCTAAATAGTCCAATATTGGCACTCCAAAGTGTTACTTCCCCAACTGCACCCAAACCTGCAGATTCGGAGATGGCAACCCACTGGTACTGGTACTGGCACCCAAATAGTCCAATATTGGCACTCCAAGGTGTTATTTCACCAACTGCACCCAAACCTGCAGATTCTGAGATGGCAATCCACTGGTACTGGCACCAAAACAGTCCAATATTGGCACTCCAAGGTGTTACTTCACCAACTACACCCAAACCTGCAGGTTCTGAGTGGCAACCCACTGGCACTGGCACCTTAATAGTCCAGTATTGGCACTCCAAGGTGTCAATTCACTGACTGCACCCAGACCTGTAGGTTCTGAGAAGGCAATCCGCTGGCATTGGCACCTAAATAGTCCAATATGGGCACTCCAAGGTGTCACTTCACCCACTGCACCCAGACCTGCAGGTTCTGAGATGGCAATCCACCGGCATTGGCACCTAACTAGTCCAATATGGGCACTTCAATGTGTCACTTCACCGACTGCACCCAAACCTGCAGGTTATGAAATGGCAATTTACCGGCACTATGCACCTTAACAGTCCATTATGGGCACTCCAAGGTTACAGTTCTATGCTGAGCTTTTACAAGGGTTACATTCATAATATCATCTGCAGTTTATAGCCACCCTGAAGTACGAGGTCTCAATGAAGTCCCACCGATATTTGACGTCTACTATAATACTTACATTGGGAACATTTTCGAGTCGTATCTTGACATTGGAACCTCACGGGTATTACCTGACAATTCCACGTATCACGGCCATTTAACGGTAAAGTATTGGACGTCCAAACCCACGTCAGCCACTTCACTGTGTAACTTCACGGGTATAACCTGATCAATCCACGGTTACGGCCACCTAACGGTAGAGTCTTGGACGTCCAGACCCACGTCACCCACTTCACTGTGGAACCTCACGGGTATAACCTGATAAATCCACGGTTACGGTCGCCTAACGGAAGAGTCTTGGATGTCCAGACCCACGTCAGTCACTTAACTGTGGAACCTCACGGTTATGACCTGATAATTCCACGGTC
>BLSH010289677.1:1197277-1225095 GCA_018402905.1 Glandirana rugosa
AATTTTTTAACCGTATCTTTAGTTAGTTAAGACAGTCAGGGGATGTGAGGTATGACTTGCAGTGTGGCCCCCTCACACCACGCTCACTCATATCTCACAGCAACTGGTGCGTGCAAAGGGCATGTCTCCCAGACGTATTATCATGGCATATGCTCCTGAAATTTGGGGGAGGGGGGATCTGGCCCTCATTTTCCAAAAAGTGGGTGACAGTGCTGCACCAGATGGGCGTGGGCAAGCTGTTGAGAGGCCCACCTGAATACAAGAGTTAAAAAGGTTAATATTTTTTTGAAGTGGTTACATTTCTTGGGACTTTCTTCCTGAACAATGACTTTAGAATGGGATGCTGACAATTTAGAACCCTCCTCAGTTAAAGGACTGCAAATTCCAGCATGCCCTGTCAACCAGATGCTTGCAAAGCATGCTGGGACTTATAGTCCCATGGTGGCCACAGGCCCTTTTTCCAGTTATAGGGTTATAGAATTGATTGATTTCTATGCCAATTTTTTAAAACTAATGAAATTAGAACTTCAGTTTTGGAAACCTAAAATGCACTATGATTTTGTTGAGTTCTTGATGTTTAATATTTTATTTTCAAAAGAAAAAAAAGAAAGTCATAACTTCACAGAAATCCCAGGAGCTTCCAAGGCAGAAATATTCTGACCAAAAAAAAGCCTTCTTAACTTTTCCCTGACGTCTTCTCCCTGAGCCTAACAATGAGGATATTTTATTGTTTGACTGGCCAGATTGTGCTTTTTTTGTTCTTTTGGTTTGTTTTTAATGAGCTCAGCACTGGCTGATGGAACAAGAAAAGTTTTATTGAGAGCTCAGAAAATTCCATGAAGGCAGAATCGAATCGCAACTGCACGAAATCACATAAAAGGTATTGGCTGGCTGGCAAGCAGGCACGCTCTCTGTGAGATGGAGACTTTTCGTCTGGCTATGAATTCTGTACCAGTTACAAAAAAAGGGCAAAATCCTACAGAAAGTAACAACACATAATAAAATGTTGCAGGCTCTCAGCAGAGGTGACAGTGTGCGGGTGGAACAGAGGAAGCTTTGGATCAGAACAAAGGTTCTATTTTTAAGGAGTAGCTTCCAATCAGGGACAACAGCTTGGAACGGAAATCTGTTTGACAACATCAACACTTATGATATTCCAGTTGGAATACAGTAGATTGGGAGAAGAGGTAGCATTGTCCACTCAAGAATTTTCTTTAGCAGCTCAGAATTAATTAACATTGGTATGAAACCAAGGCAGGGCCAAGAACTGTGACTAGAATCTGTTGACAGAAACTTAATGAGAGTAGATCATGAAAGACTTGGCACTTGTAATTTGTGGGCGCCTAAACCTTAAATTATTATGACATATATTTGCTTTGGCACCTTAAACTCTTGCCATGGTAGAATTTTCAATGTTAGCATGGGTGTTATAGTATAACTTCCTTTGAGTGGCGCTATCTATGATGTAACATTTGGGTTTATTGGTAGAATATAGGGGTTAGGTTTTAATTTAGAATTAGGGTTAGGGTATTAGGTTAAAATAAGGTGTTAGGATGAGGTTGAGGGTTGCACTGTGGGGTTAGGTTGTGGTTGGATAAATTAAGCTTCGGAGGTAAGGGTAGGGTATATGTAGAGACAAAGTGTAATAGTGAGGTTAGGGTTTATGTTGAGGGGCTAAGTTGTAGTTGGATAAATTAAGGTTTAGGGGTAGGGATTAGATTCAGATAAAGTATAAGGATGAGCTTAAGGGTTATGTTGAGTGGTTAAGTTGTAGTTGAATAAGTTAAGGTTTAGAAGTTAGGTTGTAGTTGGATAAGCTAGGGTTTAGGGCTAGGGGTAAAGTTTAGGTTGAGATAAAGTGTGACAATGAGGTTATGGATTACGTTGGGGGGTTAGGTTATGGGTGGATAAGCTAGGGTTTACAGTTAGAGATAAAGGTTAGGTTGAGATAAAGTGTCATGAAGAGGTTAGGGGTTACGTTGAAGAGTTAGGTTGTGGTTAGATAAGTTACGGTTTAGAGCTAGGGGTAGGAGTTAGGCTGAGGTAAAGTGTCAGAATGAGGTTGAAGGTTACGCTGAGAGGTTAGGTTATGGTTGGATAAGCTAGGGTTTAGAGTTGGAGATGAGGGTTAGGTTGAGATACAGTGTCATAATGAGGGTAAGGGTTACGTTAAAGAGTTAGGTTGTGGTTAGATAAGTTAAGGTTTAGAGCTAGGGGTAGGAGTTAGGCTGAGGTAAAGTGTCATAATGAGGTTGAAGGTTACGCTGAGAGGTTAGGTTATGGTTGGATAAGCTAGGGTTTAGAGTTTGAGATAGGGGTTCGGTTAAGGTAAAGTGTCAAGATGAGGTTAAGGTTTACGTTAATGAGTTAGGTTGTGGTTGGATAAGCTAGGGTTTAGAGTTGGAGATGAGGGTTAGGTTGAGATACAGTGTCATAATGAGGGTAAGGGTTACGTTAAAGAGTTAGGTTGTGGTTAGATAAGTTAAGGTTTAGAGCTAGGGGTAGGAGTTAGGCTGAGGTAAAGTGTCATAATGAGGTTGAAGGTTACGCTGAGAGGTTAGGTTATGGTTGGATAAGCTAGGGTTTAGAGTTTGAGATAGGGGTTCGGTTAAGGTAAAGTGTCAAGATGAGGTTAAGGTTTACGTTAATGAGTTAGGTTGTGGTTGGATAAGCTAGGGTTTAGAGTTGGAGATGAGGGTTAGGTTGAGATACAGTGTCATAATGAGGGTAAGGGTTACGTTAAAGAGTTAGGTTGTGGTTAGATAAGTTAAGGTTTAGAGCTAGGGGTAGGAGTTAGGCTGAGGTAAAGTGTCATAATGAGGTTGAAGGTTACGCTGAGAGGTTAGGTTATGGTTGGATAAGCTAGGGTTTAGAGTTTGAGATAGGGGTTCGGTTAAGGTAAAGTGTCAAGATGAGGTTAAGGTTTACGTTAATGAGTTAGGTTGTGGTTGGATAAGTTAAGGTTTGGAACTAATGGTAGGAGTTAGGTTGGGATAAAGGATGAGATTGAGGGTTACCTTGAGAGGTTCAAAAGGTTAAGGTGTCAAGCCAGGCTTAGGTTGAAATAAAGTGTTAGGATGGGGTTAAGAGTTAAATTGTGGGGTTAGATTGTGGTTGGATAAGTTAAGGCTTAGAACTAGGGGTACGAGTTAGTTTGAGATAAAGGATGAGGTTGAGTGTTACCTTGAGGGGTTAAAAAGGTTAAGTTGTTGAGCCAGGGTTTAGGGTTAGCTTGAAATAAAGTGTTAGGATGGGGTTAAGGGTTACATTGAGGGGCTAGGTTGTGGTTGGATAAGTTAAGGTTCAGAGTTAGGGATTGGGAGTTACATAGTTAGTCAAGTTGAAAAAAGACACAAGTCCATCCAGTTCAACCAACATTAAGTTGTTAGGTTGTGGTCAAGAAGTCACTCAATGTTAATTTTTTCATTACCGTGGGCCGAAATATTACAACATTTTGAATGCCAAATATGTATGGGTGATTAGAATGTGCTCACATACATTTTTTTGTTGCTGAAAACTCATCCACAGAAAGATGTAGTGCCAATGCTTCTGTGCCAAAAGCAACCAGCCAATTTTCAGAAGCTGCAAACTACATAATGTGATGGAAAGGGGTTAGTCTAGGACAGAGACAGTATGGCGTGACTTATAGCGGCTTCAAAACCAGTAATGAGTCCAGGAAATTTCAAAATATGTTGCAGCTGGGGTCTTTTCAAGTCTACAGATGGAACCTCATCAAGAAAGTTTTAGGTGACTTTTGAAATTTCTCCCCACCCCACAAGTCAACTTTTCTATTGAATTGTGAGGGGAAAACCTCTTGTAAGGCTCCAGTGTCAGAATGTTTTTGTTCCCTCTGTCCCTTGGTGAGTTCTCAATGTTCAATCAAAGCTCTACTGTCCTCGTTTCCCTACCTGTTCAGTGGGTGCCAGCGGAGGAGGAGGCCTGCCGCATAGTTTGGAAGAGGTGTCAGTTGTTACAGTGAAAGGCAGTGGTGGGGGTGATAGGAGCGCAGTATGAAAGCAGAGCCTGTTTAAGTGAGTAGGGACTCTAGATGTCCTTATTTCAAGGAGGAGAACGATGTGTCAATCACTCCACTGTAGGGAAAGTGCCTTCTCCAGTGCTGACCACACTTGTCTCACAATAAGAGTACTATACAGTACAAAAAAGACAGCAGTGTGAACACAATTAATACATATGGTGTCGTATATTGTTTGTTTTACTAACCCATAAGCTTTTCTTGACTGCAAGGGAGTGCTGAGCAATTCAATGTGAAGACTAATAACTTTCAAACTGAGATAAATCATATAAATGAGCCTCAACCTAAATATGAAAACTAATCCTTTTAACGGTCCTGAACTAAGCAGTTTGCTGTGGTTCATGGTCCAGTTTGCTAGTATGGGTGCGTGGGGAGCTTATTTACTAAAACTGCATGGTGCAAAATCTGGTGCAGCTCTGGATAGAGACCAATCAGCTTCCAGGCTGTATTGTCAAAGCTTAATTGAAGGAGTTAAAGCTAGAAGCTGATTGGCTACCATGCACAGCTGCCCCAGATTCTGATGTACCAGTTTTAATAAATCTCCCCCATTGTCTTTTTCTCTAGTACATCAATGCAATTATCCTTGTATGGATGTTGGAGTTTGAGTGTATGAAGTTGTATGTATGAAGTTGTCTACAATGAAAACGTATTAAATGCCTAAAAATTTCCTCTAAATAAATTTATCACTCCTGTAATCCTGTTGCTTATTTTTAGAACTGCACCATTGGTACCAAGTTTTAGCACTGTATGTCGTGGTGTCAATTAAATGTGGCCTTACATAATAAAAATGGGAAATTCCCAATCCAGTAATCCATATCAACCAATCAGAATCCATCATTTAGTGGTCTGACATTAGCAATGGTCAATTCTGATGGGTTGCACTTAGGGATTGGCACTATTTTTATTTCATGAGACTGTATTGGCATCTGTACAGTTTTAAAATCATCTGGTCCTTGCAATAGAAGCCAGAGTATGCTCCATTTTCCAGGAGCCCGTTTCTCCTACTTCACTCCATTCCATTGCTGTAGCCTCCAAAAGCCTCTATGGCATTCAACACTCCCGGGAGCGTCCCCTGCCACATGCTAATGCCTCTGACTCCTACATCACTGCTGAGTCCTGTAGTGTTGAATGGGTCGGAGGAAGGAATGGCCGGTGGTTAAAAATACAAAACAGTTATAAAAATTGTTGATGGCATTGGCCTTCATGGCTGGAGAATTGAAAAATCTATTGAACTTATTCCATGTTGCCCTGGCACTTTAAATAATGGGGCTACAGCTTTTATGGCCGCTCATTACCGCTTGTAGTGGAATGCTATCACATGGGTACATTCCTTTCCTTAATACTTGGATGTACATAAGTTCAGCCAATTTATTTGTATTTGTAATAACCATTAATGTATGGAGCATGGAATTGTGGTTAGTAAACAGCAAGAACGTTTTTACAAGAATATAGTCCCAAAATAGATCTGGGAGTGATATTTTAAGCAGTTGTGGTGCCTATAACCTAATATCAGGGGGGGTGTCTCCAAAAATATATCTATACAGGCAGTAAGAAACGTCTACAAGGAATTTGAATCTATGGTATTGGTAGTGTAGTAATGTTTTTTAACTATTGAGGCAGGTGCTATTTTTATGTGATTTATATGGATAAACAAAAGTGGTTATCGACACCTAAAATGGGTAGCACAATGGCCTAGTGGTGTACAGGTCTTCCTTGTAGCGCTAGAGTCCTTGGTTTGAATCCCACCTGGGACACTGTGTGCATGAAGTTTGCATGTTCTCCTTGTGCCCTAAAATGGGTAGCACAATGGCCTAATGGTGTACAGGTCTTCCTTGTAGCACTAGAGTCCTTGGTTTGAATTCCAACTGGGACACTGTGTGCATGAAGTTTGCATGTTCTCCTTGTGCTTGTGTGGGCTTCCTTTGGGACCTCTGGTTTCCTTCTTCAAAGCCATACTGGTACATGAATTGGCACCTGTCCATATTGGCCCTAGCATGCATTTAAGAAAGGGACCTTAGATTGTAAGCTCCTCGAGGGCAAGGACTGAGAAGAATGTGCTGAGTAAATTGTTGGTAAAAACCTGTAATAAATAATCTGAATAATTCTCCATTTTGAGAACTGGGACAAAACTAATCACATTGCATCTGACATAAGTATTTTGGTGCAAAAGATTTTACTCATTTGCCCATTATTGGGCCAATTCTCAGCTATCACCAGCCCCGGCCTAAAAACAATCAATTTGTGTGCATGATGCATTCCAATCTGGAGGATCCGTAAGAATTTAGAGGGAGGGGCGAGTTAACGGAATCATAGCAGGAGTTATTGGAAGGGAATCAGAATAGGAGGGGGAGGTATATAGTTCAACCTTGTTGGTGTGCCAGGTAAAAATGCCTTGACAATTTAGACTCCACCCCTGAGCTGCCCAATCGGCAGAGTCAAGATGTAGTGGTGCCAGCTGTATATAGAATCCCATCCATGTAGCCAGTGGAGGTTAGGACAGGTCTTTATTTAAAAACCATGCCACCCTCAAAAAATATGCACCGACTCCACCTGCCTCTTTCACCAACCATATAACCATGATAGTGTAATGAAGAAATGATCACTCTGCTTTACACAATGTGTTGGAGTGTACAGATCACCAATCAAAAGCCTGCAGAAAAAAATAGACATCTGTTATTTGAGCTGCAGAGAGTCTTGTGATTCCTGCCTGTGGTCAACTCAATGCAATTATTCTTTGTTTTGCATCTGGATTTGCATGCTCATGACATGGCCTTGACATGGGCTAAATTATCCATCTTTACCCACAAAGCTTGTAATTTACATGAACTTAAAGAAGATGTAAACCATAAAGGGTTTATTCACAGGGGCGGCAGGGTCTGCTGCCCATCTGGAATGTGAAACACTGTGGAATACTTTTTTTTAGAGGCGATTAAGAGTCGGTTTTCACGCATTCAAGAGGTGATACTGCCACCTGCTGCACACCTGTTTTTGATCCCCAGGAGATTTTTACTGTGATAGCCAATCTCTGTGAGGAGTAAAAGATACAATGCATCTTTCCGGAGGATCTCCAATACAACGATCAAACAAATAAAGAAAAAATGGTTAGCTCAGGGCTTGATCTAGGTTAGTGGTCTCCAAACTGTGGCCTGGGGGGTGAATGCGGCCCTTTACTTGCCTTTATCCGGCCCTTGGGCTACTTTTTCTTCCACTGATATAAGACACCATTCCTCCCACTGAATCCAACAACTGGGCGATATTCCTGCTATTGACATAAACAATGGGGCACTATTCCTCCCATTGACGCCAACAATTGGGCACTATTCCTCCCACTGACACCAGTGATGGGGTACTATTTCAGCCACTGACACCAACAATGGGGCACTATTCCTCCCTCTGACACCAACAATGGGGCACTATTCCTCCCTCTGACACCAACCTTGAGGCACTATTCCTCCCACTGACACCAATGATGGGGCACTATTCCTTCCAATGATGGGCCACTATTCCTCCCACTGATACCAGCAATGGGGCACTCTTCCTCCCACTAACATCAATGATGTTAGTGTCAGAGTTGTCATAAGGCTCTATATTTAATGTTAGCATTAGGGCAGTGCAGTGGTGGCTGCTCCATTGGGGCGCCGCCCCCTAATCAATGGGCCGGCTCCTAATCTACATGCAGGGCGCCAGACGCATGAATTTCAATGGGATTATCTTATTTTTTGAAGCACACGATTAGAGCCTGAGCCTCTAATTGGGTTCAAAAAAGGGTGGGCTCGGGGCGCAGAGCACTGCACCCTGAGCTCACCCAGTTGTGTGACATTAGCAAAATAATATTTGCTAATGTCTTCCTGCTTCTCCTCCCGGCCAATCAGGAAGCGGGTCCAGAGACCCGATTGGCCAGGGAGTCTTCAGATTCCTGGCCCATTGGGTCTCAGGACCCACTTCCTGTTCAGCTGGGAGGAGAAGCAATGGCCCGGCTCTTCCCTTGGCAAGCTGCAGCAGGTGGAGGGGCAGCGTCCAGGAGCCCTACCCCAGATCCAGCAGCACCTCCTAAGGTAAGGACATGGATGGCTGCCTTCCCATCCGACCTGTCTGGGCGGCAGGTATGGTGCTAGTGAGGGGGTCAGGGGCAACTTCCAGGAGCCCACACCACCTCTGATTACGGCCCACCGTCTGATCGCCACCTTCCTGTCTGTCTCGTGGGGGGGGGGGGGGGGTGGAGGGTGGTACGGCGTTTGTGCAAGTGAGGGGGCAGGTTTATTTGCCACCCCCCCAAATATTGAGCACCAGCTGCTACTGGTACAGTGTGAGAAGGAAGAAATAGAAGGAAGAAAGAAAGGAAGGAAGTAAAAGGATTAACATGCACATCATTGTTTCTGGACTCTACTATGGGTTTAAACAATAAATAATGCACACATGTGGTATCCCCATGCACATCAATTTGTTAATAAAATAACAGGAGATATTTGTTACCATTTACCACGAAATAACTAAATACCTTTTCCAATGGCCCATTACCATTTACCACCAAATAAAGGCCCTATGTAGTAGTAAGTCATTGGAAGGATACATACATTTTTACTAATACCAAAGCACCAATGTTGTAAAATCGGGTTCAGTTACCTTCATCAATAAGGGATTACGTTAATTCGTTTTAGTCTATTTTCATCCTTTTTCGCTTTCCAGTTCTGCTGATCTCCTACAGTCCTTTGAATCTATTCTCATCTACATGCTTCAGCCTGGCATTTTTGAGGGTGGACTTACTGAGGGCGACAACAGTGGATCATGCCTGTGTAATGTATTTTGAAACAGCCTCATGTAGTCTCCATTGGAGGCCTGTATGACAGGGTGACAACATGGGAGAGTAATTGGGAAACAAGGACAATAAGTTGTCCCCTTGTAACAGGAATTCACAATAAAGGACCTTCACAGTAGACTTCCCAGGGTTTATTTAAAACAAAAACAGCAGACTGAAATAATATTAAAATTTGCATTTGAAATTACATCACCATTTAAAATTTTATATGAGGTTTTACTGTTTGGGTTTACATCTACAGTACTTCAAAGATGAAACTGATGGGTGTGAACTTTTATTGGTTTTATATATAATTTTAACTAATTTTCTGACCAATGACAGGAGCTGCAAAGCCACGTGCACCCAATGGAGGAGATGGAGCTTAGGACATCACTTATGGACATCTGGCTGTGGTTATACAGATATAAAGGTGGATTACGGGGAACGATATATGGAATAATATGTAGTAATAGCCTGTAGGGAGCTGTAGAAGGCATAATTTATAGGTGATATATAGGCTACAGCATTAGTGGAAACATGGCGTAAGATTAATTTATAGGCCTGTGCTATAAAATTTAAGGGGAAAGGTTATATGGAGTATTACTTAGCGCTAGAATATGATGTCATATACTGAATTTGGAAGCACAGTTGGAATTATATATATCATACCAAGTAGCATTAATAGGGGGATTACATGGCATATTTGGAGGCATTGTGTACTGAGCAGAGTGATGGTATTATGGAGAGGAGCTGTGGTACTGAGAAGCCTTAGACATTCTTCATATTAATGTTTATACAATAATAATTTGGGGCTGTCGGAGCACATGATGTCTGTGTTTTCATTTCATTTTCATGACAGATTGTTTGTAACCGGAGAGATGTCTCTGCTCTTTGAATTAATGACGAGAGGGATCTGCAATGTGAAACGTCACAGAGGAAATGGTTGTGGGTGTGAGCCGGGCTGAGAGCGCTCCTTTCATATAAAGCATAATGCCCAGATTATACTCTGTGTGTTGGCTCTCCTACAGAAATAGCAGCTAGGGATGTAACATAAGACGTCCGTCCATCACTTTCCTAGCGCTAACACTCCCTGGAATGGGTCTCAATAAGCATCTGCACCTCCTAGGTCTCATTTCTCTTTTTCTTCTGTCATTAGTTTTCTGTCTCTTTTTGCCCCTCTGACTCCATCTGACTCTGTCTCCATGCTTTCTTCCCATTTTCCTTCCTCTTCTCTCCACTCCTTCTCTCCTCTTCTTCTGCTCTCCTCTCCTGTTCTCTCCTTAATTTTCCTCTCCTCTTCTTCTCCTCTCCTCTTATTCTCCTTTTCTCTTCCACTCTCCTCCTCTCCTTCTCTAGTCTAATTTTCTCCTCACCTTTCCTCCCCTCTTCATATATCCTCTGCTTCTCTCCTTTTCTCTGCTCTCCTTTTCTTTTCCATTCTTCTGCCCTCCTCTCTTCTTCTCTAGTCTCCCCTTCTCTCTTATCCTTTTCTTTCCTTTTCTCTTCCATTCTCATTCTCCCCTCTCCTTCTCTCTTCTCCTTTTCTCCTTCTCTCCTTTCCTCTGCTACCCCTTCTCTCCTTTCCTCTGCTCTCCTCTTCTCTCCTTTCCTCCCCTAAACTCTTCTCTCCTCTACTCTCCTCCCCTCTTCTTCTCTCTTATCTTCTTCTTTCTTCTCTCCTTCTCTCCTTTTCTTTTCCACTCTCCTCCTCTCCTTCTCTCTTCTCCTATTCGCCTTCTTTCCTTTCCTCTGCTCTCCCCTTCTCTCCTTTCATCTGCTCTTCCTCTCCTCTCCTCTCTTCTCCTTTTCTCCTTCTCACCTTGTCTCCCCTCCCAATCTCTCCTTTCCTCTGCTCTCCTCTTCTCTCCTTTCCTCTGCTCAACTCTTCTCGCCTCTTCTCTCCTTTTGTCTCCTCCCCTCTTCTTGTCTCTTCTCCTCTTCTTCTGCCCTCCTCTCTTCTGCTCTCCTCTTCTCTCTTATCCTCTTCTTCTCCTATCCTTTTCTCTTTCACTCTCTTCCTCCCCTCTCCTTCTCTCATTTCCTCTGTTCTTCTCTTATCTCCTCTCCCCTTTCCTCTCCTCCCCTCTTCTTCTGTCTTCTCCTCTTCTCTCCTATACGCCGCTCTCCTATTCTCCCCTTTCCTCTCCACCTATCTCCTCTTTTCTCTTTGCTTTTTTCTCCTCTACATAAGCTGCTCTCGGTCTCCCACTCTCCTTCTACCCCTCTTTTCCTCCTTCTCTCTCTTTCTTTCTCCCTCTTTATTCCTCTTTCTCAAACTCTCTCTTTTCCTCTTTTCTCCCATTTCTTTTTTTGCTCTCCAGCTCCCTCCCGTTCTCTCTCTCTGACTTTTTCTAACTCTCTGTCACTTTGTCTTTCTCTTTTCCCATTCTTTGCCATCTCTTCTTTCATCCCTATCCCTGACTTTTTCTTTCTGGCTCTCGTTTTCCCTCTGTGCACTTTCTCCCTCTTCTTTTTGACACTCATCTCTTATTGTCCCTCTCTGACTCCCTTACATTCTGTCAATTATCATTACTTTCTCTCTCTCTCTCTATTTTCCCATTCTATTCAGTTCTTTTTCACTTCCCTTTTCCCTCTCTCTATCCCTTCTCTTAGTTTATTTCTCTCTTTTTATCTACCCCCCCCCCTTCTCTCTCCCATGGCTCTATCTATCCTCTTTTTGTTTCACTGCCCTTCTTTCTCTCTTTCTCAGGTGGTCTCCACTCCTCAGGGCTGGGCCGGAGGGTAAGCAGGAAGGGATAGCAAATAGAGCAGGGCCTGCAACCTCTGCTGCTGCAGGGGTTCACAGGTCATGGTGGGGAATGGGTGGGTTGTAGAGCACTTTGGCCTTTTTGTCTTGGATGCTAAAGGACCTTGTGCCTGCACAGCCTCTGCTTGCCTGGTACTTGTGTTCCTTCTTTCTATTCCATCTCTTCTTTCTCCATTTCACTTCTTCTCTATCTTTCCATGACTGCACTTATATTTCATTAATTTCACAAGCATGACAGGATCCCCAAAACCTTAAAAGAGAATTAAAAATAACAAGCATACATTCTCACCTAGATGGCTGCAGCATCGACCCGATGCTGCAGCTGTCCACTGATTGCGCTACACTGAGAACTGTGGGATCAAAGACCGCTGACCGTTCAGTTTTCATGGTCTGCTCTGAGCACAGAGTGCTGACTGCAAATTTTGACTTAATGAACAAAAGTTACAGGAACCTCATATTGGTTTTTCAACTTGATGTGCATCCTCACTGTCAATTAAAGAGTTGCTTAAGGCAGACCTTGACTTTTGCCGTGAAAGTCAAGATTTGCACATCAAGGCACCCACTTGATTTCACCTCTTTTTTTTTCATCCTTATCATCCTTATCAGCACTGCTAATCTCCTGCAGTCTTGTCTTAATTGAGTCAATTGATGAGTGCATGGCATTAATCAGGGTAGGTTTCCTGATGGTAACAGCAGTATACAATGCCTATATTATGTGTATTGGAAAGACAACTGGTAATCGCCATCCAAAACTAGTGTTAGGCATCATTCACAGGGGCATATTTTACATGGGCCCCATGCGAGGACCAAGTTTGCCCGCACAGGGAGGTGTAGGTGTTCCGAACATCCCTATGCAGGCTGCCCCATTCATGCTAATTGGGACACAGCAGCTGAACGGACACAGCCTTTGCTTCCAATTTGACACCCCTCTTGGTACAAAAGTGTATGGGCCCCCGAACTCAGACAGTGTGGGTTCGGGGACCCACACCAAAACTGATGTCAAATTGGGAGCAGCAGCAGTGATACAACTGCTACATCCCAATTGGCATAAACGGGACTGTCAGATGAGAGTTCATGGAACACCTCTGCATGCCAGTGTGGGCAAAGGTGGCCCCCACATGGGCGTACATCCATGTGAACGAGGCTTTACAGGGTGACAATGAAGAAGAACAATTGGGAAACAGTTGTTATCCCCTAGCAGAAAGTGCCTGAAGGAAGGCCTTCATGGCAGAAAGCTAATAAGTGATATTAATAATTGAGTTTAAATATTCCATTTGAATTTTGGTAAAAACAATGAAATCCAGACATATTGTGAACCATATAATATACATGTGTTATTTAGATTCCTGTTCTGTTAAACAGATCATATTCTTGCATTGAAACTAGGTGGCCAAAAGCTCATGAACAGAAACACGTGCTGATTTCCAGGAAAAAAGGGGGTCCTCTCAGTGGTCATAGGAAGTTACTATGTGTTGCAGGATTAAAGAAATGTTTTTGTTATTTATGGTTATATACTGCATTTTCTGATAAGTGCCCTAGAATTGTGTAGCAAAGGATAGTTGAATGCCATACAGCAATCATTCTCAACCAGGTTTCCATGAAACTTTGGGGTTCCTTCAGTTTTTGCTAATGGTTCTTTGAGCTATGGCTGATTGACCTCCCATCTCATGGTGCCTATTTAGTTCCAGGGCTAACCTCACTTGGCATAGCCAGCAGCAGCATGACACCAATTATCTTTTTGGCTGTCTGTATGTGTCATTCCGACCACCACTATAAGTTTTGCATTATTCCTCCTGAACACCAATGTAGGGGGGGGGGTTCCTATTGACCCCCAATAAACTGGTTTTAGTAAGGGTTCCCTGAGTCTTGAATATTATTTTAGGTGTACCCCTGGGGTAAAAAGGTTGAAACAGACTGCCATGCACTTTAGAAGAAAGCATTATTCTGTTCCTTGCACCTTTTTGGCTGGTGTTTACGTCACTCGCTAGACTACCACCCTCACCTTTTTGCTTCCTGTTCTTGTCTTGCATGTTATCATTATGAAAAGCATTGCTATAAGAAAACAAGACCCGTTTTTTGATGGCTATCGGAAGGTGTGTCAAGATTTTATTTTGGAAGCATGGCTCAAAAAAATCACATGGCTTTACCTGTAGGTTTAGTCCAAAGCAATCTTCTCTGGGTTGTCTCCATGTTCCTCTATGAGGGCCATTTAGAGAGAACCTTGCCTGACCTAGTGATTCATATGCCTTCTTGACTGTGGTCTATTGATAGTCTAGACAGATGTCTTATGGGCTGTACCAATATTTATGAGGATTCAGGGTGTGGAATCTCTGGCCGCCAGTGCCTTGATTATGTCACCAGTTCCTAGTGAACTGCTAGGTAGCTTAAACACTGGTTAAGCTCAGAATATGTCCTCAGCCTCCATTGGAATGTGCTGATAAGTACATCCACTAACTCACCTAAAGCTTTATGAAATAACTTTACAAAGAGCAATGATGAGCCGAAGCCCCCAGCAAACCATGGTCAACATTCTGAAGTGTAAAGTGGCCCGACTAATGGATGATTATCCCTGATTGGATTGCTATGCTTTACACCCGCACCAGTTAAAATGGAACTCTGCTCAATCAGGAACTTAAAGCTTTGGAAACAGTCCTAAAAGGGATTGTTAAAAAAAGTTTGACAGAAAGGTAGAGATATTTACATCTTCTTAAAAAAAACGCTGCTTTGGGTACCCCTCAGCAGTGGTCACATGATCAAAAGCCTAGGCATTTGCTCATATCACATCAGGGTTCTGATTGGCTGATCAATAAAGACCATGTGCTGCTGATTGCTTGGTTGACGCAGGGGAAGCCTGGAGCAGGATTGTCTTATGAAATGTAAGGTTCTCAGCCCTTATATTACTAAATTGTTATCCATTCCAGCAAGACGTTTAACATAGCTATTACAAAAAAGCACCATCTATCTTTCCTTTGCCTTTCTCTGCATCTCCCAGCCTTTATCTCATCCTGAACTTCCCAGCCTACTCACGTCTAAAGGTGCTTCACAATTGCAGGAGCCATCATATTTGTGATTTTTTGTGAATGTATTGGTTCCCTAGAGTACAATGGACATCCCTTCTCTTGTAGAAGGTTTATTGTCCTGTATAGCCACCACATGGTGAAGCATTACTTGTCAATGGCAATTTGTAAGTCTGTCTGATATTTTAAACTAAAAAATGCAGAGGACGGTAAAGAGGGTCACATTGAATTTAATTTGTCAGGACAGTTGCCCTTTAAATCAACTTTTGCTCATAGGTTGGCTTTATATTTTATGTATTCATTTTGTTGAACTTGTGTGTTTTATTCATTTTTATTCAAGATATTTTAGGTGCCTTTATGTAGCAAAATGCATAATGATGGGTGATACATGGTAAAGACCAAAAACACCAGAAAGGTTGCTTCTCTGAAATCTGTATTGGCTTAATGTGCATTTTTATGTACTGAAGAGAGACCTCAGTTGCTGGCCTCTTTGTGGTGGAGCAATTCTGGGGAGCTGGGAAATACATCCCATGAGGTCATTTCTGATCTGATCCCAAGATCTTTTAGTAAGGTGTAGATTGTGGGGCAGGCCCCAAGATTCTGTTTTTAGGGTTCCCAGATAGTCTGATTTTCTGTAGTTTGTGTAGTATGGGTCTTAAATCAGTCTCAAACAAACTTACTGTCATATGAAGAAGGTTGACCGCTACTAGTTTACACCATGGAGGTACCATGTCATCATTATTTGGTCCAACATTTTCCTGAGCAAACATACGGTTATATTTCAGAAAGGTTGCAGAATTATTACCCTTAAAAGAATGATGGGTTTAGTGAATCTTGCAGGTACAGTCCGCCCCATACATTAAAGGGTGGCCCAACATGTAGGCGAGCCCTGGACAGATCAAGACATGCTATAGTTTGAATTTTGCAAAGAATTCTCTTGGCTTCTAAGTTTGGATTACAAGAAACTTAAAGCTAGATTCCAGGAATTCAGGTCCTTTGCCAAAAGTGAAGGCACACTATGGGGTTGATTTACTAAGGGCAAATAGACTGTGTACTCTGCAAGTGCAGATGCTCCAAAGCTTAGTAAATGAGCAGAAGCGCTGCTGATATTAATCATCCAATCATATGCAAGCAAAAATGCTGTTTCTTTTTTTAATTTTCCTTGCATGTGATTGGGTATTCTTTGCAAAATGAAGCTTTACCTCATTTACTAAGCTCTGAAGGAACTACACTTGCAAAGTGCACAGTCTGGTTGCCTTTAGTAAATCAAGCCCACTGAGTTAAGTCCAAGGAGACACATGACATCTCCTGGGCTTATCTCTATTATTTACATCTGACAGTTTTATTGCACTCTCAGCAGATGGCAGTATTTCAGGGAGCTGATGCTTCAGGTCTAAGCATCTTCAACATAACAGTCAGTGCAGCTGCTATGCCTGCCTCTCCCCTCATCCTGCCCAATAACAGAAGTCTTTGTATTGTGTAAACTTGTTCAAAAAATAAAAAGGCTTCTCTGAATGGGCAGCAAAGGGGAGGGGTGGGCATAGCTTCTCTGTGTGCCTCTCTCTCCTCTCTCACAGCCCCAAGTGTCAGTGTATGCCCTGGCAGAACCATGAACTTGTCAGATATGACATCCACTGGGCTTATCTCTATTATTTACATCTGTCAGTTTTGTGCACTCTTGGAAGATGGCTATTTCTGTATTTCTGGGAGCCCAACACTAATGCTTCAGATCTGAGCATCTTCAACATTAGAGCTGTTGCAGCTGCTATGCCTGCCCCTCTTCCTACCCAATCACAGAAGCCTTTGTATTATGTGATCTCATTCACAAAATACAAAGGCTTCTCTAAATGGGCAGCAGAGGAGAGCCTCTGCTTTGTGTGCCTCTCTCACCTCTCTCACAGCCCCGAGTGTCATGCATATCCTTGGACTTAACTCATGGTATTCCTGCACTTTTAACAAAGTGGCTGAATTTCTGGAGTGGAGAAGAAAGGGAAGGGTGGAGTAAGAGATTGGAGTGGTCTCAAAAGAGACAAGCAAGCTTTTGAAACAGCCTTGCTGCTAATTCCCCCCAACAGTAGATGGCCATTGTTGGGAGGTACTGATGGCCAAACCACAATATGACTAGGGATGGGCCGAACAACCCCCAGTTCGGTTCGCACTAGAACTTGCGAACAAACAATAAGCTCTAGCGAAAATTTGAACCCTATTAAAGTCTATGGGACACGAACATGAAAAATCAAAAGTGCTCATTTTAAAGGCTTATATGCAATGTCATTGCCATATAAAGTGTAGGGGGGGCCCGGAGCCCAGGTACTGCCCTAGGTGACATGTATCAATGCAAAAAACTGTTTTTGAAACAACCGTTTTTTCAGGAGCAGGGATTTTAATAATGCTTAAAGTGAAACAATAAATATGAAATTTGTAAACGTGTAAGCAGCCTTATATATACTTAGCCCCCTGAGCCATGATTGGCCAAAGGCACCCTGCCTTTGGCCAATCATGGCTCTTTCTGCAGAGTGTTCTGTGATTGGCCAAAGCATGCAGGTCATGTGCATGCTTTGGCCAATCAGCGGCCATCAATGCACTGTGATCCCGCAGTGCATTATGGGGCGTTCCGCGGTGCTTGAATTTGCCATGAACGCCACATAATATTCGCAATTCGGTGAATGCCCGATGTTTGGGTCGAACTTACATTCGACTCGAACATCGGACCCATCCCTAAATATGACCAAAGTACACCCTCTATAAAAGAGGAAAGGGCTTCATAGTAAGGCTATGTCGTGATTACACAGAAGTCCTTTCTCCCTTTGGATTGGGGCTATTCGCATACATTTCCTGAGCCTCATTACCTGAAATATTCCCAACATCTCTTTTGCACTGTAGCGTAGTCACATAATGACCTGGAAATTAAAATGTAGTTTGGTCATTTTCTGCTGCTTATTTTCTTCTGCAGAAAGGCACCGGATTGCCTGGAGGAAGCCGCCAACTTGCCACGATGTTTCCTGGTAGTTTGGTGGCTTACAATGCTACTTTGTTGAGTCCCAGCTGTTCCTGGCAACGAGGATCAGAAATGCCTATGTATGTTTGAAGAACAGCAAAGGAAATATTCAGAAATTTACAGTGACAGGTTTCTGCAGTATTTTTGTACAAAAAAAACACAGAGATTTCATACAGTCTTTCCTTTCTGTCATTTTGGCCGGTTCTCCAGGCAGCCAGGTTTGTCCTGTAATAGTACCTGAACTCCCGCAGCTGCAGATAAAAAAAAAAAAGTACAGTTGGCGGGGTGTCAAAGCAATGGCATTTACTGGTCAGAGATGAGATTGAATGTGTCAAATAGCAGAGAAAGTCCGTGCCACATAACCACTTACACTAAAACCATATGGATCTAATTCCGGAGATACACATTGCTACTGTTTTCCCCTTCAGTTTTCCACTGCCCGGTATTCAGCCTAGTCTAGCCCCCATAGGCTGACGATTCAGGAACCGGTCGTAGAACTAAGGCACCGGCTTGGGGGCTGCTAAACAATGCAAGTTTTATTAGTGAAGAACTGGGTGGGTTTGGGGTGCCTTGCTGCCTCAACTTCAGAAAAAAAGGCCACTTTTGAAATGGAAATGCATTGAGTTTCCTCAGCTTGTGTTCCTGCGAGCGCTAAGGACACCCTCTGTCTGTGGCCGGGGCGAGGACTTGTACAGAGGGCTCATTGTGTGTCTGGATGTATGTACAGTGCCCCGTTCTCTTCTGTTTATTAAACGGATTCAGTTTGGGTGAAGCTGGGGGGCCTGAAGCCCAGTGAGCGGGAGAGGTAAATATTTAGTTTGGTTTTAGAAAGTATGTGTCAGAACTAAGAAGATAGCTTTCAGAATCTATGAGCGGCCTGTCTGTGAAATAGCCACTGAGTGTGAGACGGGCTTGTCCTCTGATACAGACTATAATAGGCTTTTATTCCAATGGAAGGAACGCTGATATGCAATGATCTGCAGTCCCCCAATGGCTGCAGTTTACTGCAGTATGGCTAAGGCAAGAAGGTTTTTGATTGGCTGCTGTTCACAATGTCACTCTTTGTAGTTATTCAAACACAAGTCAACTTAATTTTTTTAAATTTATGTAAAAGGTACTCTTATGCAGGCTTTACATGCAACAGTTTGTGGCATTCCACTGTACACCAATCAGTCATAACTTTATTATCGCCTACCATGACCACAGTCGCGCCTTGAGGATTGTCTTCTCTGGTGGTTTATACCCCTGGCTTTCAACTTACTACCCAGGTGTGTTGGTCATCAAGATCTCGGCTTCCCCTGCTGTCTAGCGCTTTTTTGGCCATCATCTGTGGGCTTCTACATTCCATCTTTGCCTTGGAACAGGCTCCTCTGTGCAGGGCCGCCTTAATAGCATCATGGACCCCTGGGCAAAGTAATACGCCGGGGCCCTTACCAGCCTGCTCAAATTTATGCACCTACTCTTAAGAATTAAAGTATGAATAGTTGATAGAAATAAACATATATTTATTAGTACTTTCAATAAAACTGATTTCAAACAATAAGAAAACATGGCATAAATCAAAGACTAATATCAAAACAAGGGCACAATACTGGACAGTTTAGTAAAAAGGATGACTGTACCGGAAAATCTTGGACAGTTGGCAAGTATGCTATTATGCAAGATTATCATGGGGCCCCCATGCACCTGGGGCCCCTGGGCAGTGCACAAGGGTGCCCATTCATTAAGATGGCCCTGCCTCTGTGCAGGGATAATTACATCCCACACTGGCCGTCAGGCGGCTTGCCTGCATGCATCCTGCTCTGGCCCATCACCCCCTAGCCCGTGTTGTGACACTCTGAGATTTCCCCCTCACCTCCTCCACTGTGGTCCATGACATCCATGCAAGTTTTAGCTAATGCTTAAAGCGGAAGTAAACCCATCGATTTGATAGTGTCAAAAAAGAGTTAATATTCCCAGTATGCCGGAAATGCTAGCTGTCTCCTTGGTTGTGCTCTCAACCAAAATGTTAAATCATCCAATGGCTGGTGTCATAATGGATCACATGTGCAGCATCATGGCAGTTGCAGATTTAACAGAGGCTAAGATGTCACCTTCCTTGGCTGAAAACGATAGGAGGGTTTACTCCCACTTTAAAATAAACTTTTAGAATTCATGGTCCAGTGCTTTGGTCACTTGTTTGCAATAACTCGTAGAGGCATGGGCTCCACTAGACCTCTGAAGGTATAATGTGGTACCTGGCACCAAGCCATCATTAGCAGATAGTTTAAGTCCTGTAAGTTAAAAGGTGGGGCCTACCATAACTCATCAAGGAATGGACCCCACTAGACCTAGGCATGGGCTAACCTGACCAGTCTGTGGCTACGCAGCCTCATACACAACAAACTTTGATGCACTGTGTGTTCTGACCCCTGACACCTTTCTATCAGAACCAGCATTACCTGATTCAGCAATTTCAGCTTCAGTAGATCTTTTATTGAGTCAGACTACACGGGCCAGCCTTCGCTTCTCACATGCATCAGTGAGCCTTGGCCGCCCATGACACGTTCATTGGTTTTAGTAGGTCCTGACCATTGCAGGCTGGGCATATCCCACAAGAGTTGCAGTTGTGGAGTTACCCTGACCGAGTCGTCTAGCCATTACAATGTGTCCCTTGTCAAAGTCCCTTAAATCCTTACAGTTGCCCATTTTTTCTGCTTTCAACGCATCAACTTCGGGGACAACATGTTTACTTGCGGCCTTATATATCCCACTCGCTTACAGATGCCATTGTAGCAAGATAACCAATGTTATTTACTTGACCTGTCAGTGGTTATAAAGTTATGGCTGATTAGTGTAGATTCCAAAGCTGGTTTATCAAGAGATATTTAGATCTACTGTTAAAAGACTTATGAGAATAGACTGATGTTTGATTATAATTTGTTTTCAATCAGATATGCATCAAAATTGAGTGAAAAATACAATCAAATAATCTGTGAATTTGTGTTCATTAAGATATATTGTGTATCAGTCAAAATGAATCTTTCAAGCAAGTATTAAATTAAGTTTTAACTTTTAAAAAGACTGTAGTATCTTGAAATGTTGATCAGAAGGTTGATGGAGATATTGATCAAAAGAAATTTATGACTTCATCTGATCCCTACTGTATTGATAACATTTCTGAATAATTGACAGGTTTGGTTAGCAGCACCGTCAAGGAGTAACACGTTTTTAGCTGTTGTGGTGAAGGCATTGACATTGGCAAATGACTGGGCAATTCGATTGTTATCATAAGAACACATCATACCAGATTTGTACATTTTAAATGCCTATTATTAGATGCATTTTAGATGAAAGGACCTCATAATATGAGAAACTTCAAGTTACATCATAGGACTAAAACGCAGCAAGTTCTGATTTTTTGTTACAAATATCAATGCCATGCATTTGGTGTGAATTATCTCCAGTTGGTTGGGATTTAGCAGGCAAAGGCAGCCAAGTGGGCAACACCCAGTCCAACTAAAGTTTTAAAACTTCCATCCCAAAGCCTTTTCTCATCTCTGATATCTCCCCTTACTTACATCCATGCATTAAATCATTTCCAGCATATATGCCTAATTTCAGGAGAATCGTCGCAAAAAAAATACTGAACTGTTCAGTCTGTGCATACAAAACTTATGGTATAATGTCCCTATCGCGCTCATACACATTTATGTCCAGTTGAGACGAAGGCCAAGTTATCTGGCAGTATGTTTACGGAGGAAATTTGGAGCACCTGTCAGAAACATACACACTTCCAGAGGAAGAACACCCATGTCCTTTGTAAGATACAAACCCAGTGCCCCAGACCAGTGCTGAAATGAATGAGTGCCAACCAACTTGGTCACCTTGTACATTCATGCTTTGATGTTGGCAATACATTATGTGGATTCTGCAAACAGTTTTACTTATCTGAGGATAATCTGTGTATTTGCTAATGAATGAGCAAGGAAAAATCGGCCTGCTGAAATTCCGTAATTCAGCAAAATAGTGTGCCACAGAGAAATGCTGTGGTTATTAAAAAATAGCCCTCAGTTGGGTATACTCCTTGTAGCTACTGTAGAAATACTTGTCTTGTACCATCAATTTAGAGGTTTAAAAAGGGATCTAGCTGTGTGAGTCACATAGTCCCCATTTGGTTATCTTGGTGGGGATTTTCCCTTTCCCTAAAGTGCTTTCTCTGTATACTCCATTGGCGGCTGGTGAAATTTTAGGATAGGGGGGTGTCAGACCCCACCCTTCCTTTTTGAGCCCTCCCACTTCTCATAAGCCACACCCCTTATAGATTCCACCCATTGTGTCAGAAGTATACAGCCCAGCATCACTAGATAGGGTATACAGCATCGCCAGATAGGAGTATATACAGCATTACCAGATAGGGGTATATACAGCATCACCAGAGGGGTATAAATTATGACCAAAGGAGTATATAGCATCACCATCTACCCCCCTCCCCCCAGTTGCGGGGCTCGCGGCACTGACAGTACCCCCCCAGGGCAGTCGGGACATCAAAGTCCCGCACTTACCCCATCTAGGATCGGGCAGGCAGTGAGCAGTTTCCGGTGAGTGGGGAGCATGGAGAGGCTTGGCTTCGGCCGTGCATCCCCCTCCTCCTCCGAGAAAGGCATCCAATAGGATCGTCTGTCTTCTCCGCCAATCGGGAATCCGGAAATATACCGGCGCTTCCTGATTGGTCGAATGTTCATTTAAGGGCTCGTGGAGGCATGTTCTGCGCCACAAGACACCCTATTTTGAAGCCTATTAGAGCCTACAACTTTAATGAGATGCTTCAAAGAAACCCCCCACTGCGGTAATTCATGCAGCCTCAAAGCGGGGGGCGGCCATGGATAGATTCATGCTATGCATAGCATAGAGAGGGTGGTGAGGACAGAGGGGGCGGTGCCCGTGCGCCCCTAGTATACTCTTATGGTAAATTCATTAGGGGAGGATTGACACCACATTCAAAGGAAACCTGTGCAGAGCAGAACATGGAAGATGCTAATGCTGTTCTCTCTTACTGAAAATATTAGTTGCCTGGCTGAATTGTTGATGAAGGGATTATAGCAATAACAGTCTCTAAATTTTTGTCTGCAAAGATTGCATGGCAGGTTGTGGCAGGACTGGATTGGTTGAGAACTTCTTGTTGGCATCACAGTGATGTGGACCAAGGGGGATCAAACTAGTCTGACACTCTCCTTACTTGATATTACTCAATATTGCTATAACCTATGAAAGGTCTTGACCACCTACGTTGGCTTCGCAAATATTGCTTTTTATTGTTCAGGTCGAGATTGCTGTACCAACCAACCTTCATTCTGGAGGACAGGGGCACCCTTTTTGTCTTAGTCATTTCTGTGGCCCTTCCTAACATAGGTTACCCTTTTAATAGCTATGAAACTGCTGTTATAACTTTCAGAATTATATGACCACACGAGAAACGCCCATTACTCCAAATTAGGGATCCCTTTAGGCAGATTTTCACACTATCCAGGACTAATCCGAAGCACAGTAGATACTTCTTAAAAAGTAAGTGTCTGCATTTTTGCTTCCCTTATCCCAAAAGTAGGGGGTTGACTCTTCATTTTAGGATCGTGAGCAGAGCCATGCAAATCATTCCTTTATGCCCAAGGCTAAATGTACACCCAGAACCACTGGATTACAGTACAAATGCTGCCTTATATTATAGAGCCATTTATCCTAAACTGAACACAGCTGTTTCAGGTTTGTCAACAATTATCTATGCAGTGTATGGAAATCATGGCTTCTATAAAGTAGGGCTTGGAAAGAAACAAGTTTAGTAGAGGGCTTTCTGGTTCCGTTCAGCCAACCTTACCAACCAGCTAAGATAACTTATCTGGTAATGATCTCCACGACTAGCAAAAGGAGGGCTTTGAGGGGCATTTAAAAGCAGCCTAGTCTTCTGATAGAAGATGGAGGATCACCACAAGCTGCCTAAAGTGTTCTTCAGTAGGATTATGGTCCAGAATGTTATGTGCGTGAAAAAACATGCCTCCCTCCAAACAAAAGGACTTGGCCATTCTACCTTTTTGTTGTGGTGTAATAAGGTCCTTGTTATTTTGTATTTTTGGCATAGCCTTCATATTGGGTTCTTTGCCGAATATTGTGTGATTGACTTTCTTGACGATGAGAAGTGGTGTATGTGTGGTTACTACCTTTCTCAATAAGTAGAATCAGGATCAGCTACAACTGTCAGGGACTTTCCGACTATGCAAGTGTCTATTGACTACCACTCCCTGAGTGCAACCCTAAACTGTCCAATTCCTTTCTAAGCATCACAATGGGCAGTCCGGTTGGGTGCAATCATTCTCCTTGAGGTCTGACTTACTTTCGTTCTTTGCCTTCCAACTTTTCCACATAAGTGGACAAGTCTCTGGACAGGATCACCACAAGCTGCCTAAAGTGTTCTTCAGTGGGATTATGGTCCAGAATGTTATGTGCTTGAAAAAACATGCCTCCCTCCAAACAAAAGGACTTGGCCATTGTACCTTTTTGTTGTGGTGTAATAAGGTTCTTGTTATTTTGTATTTTTGGCATAGCCTTCAGATTGGGTTCTTTGCTGAAAATTGTGTGTGTGACTTCCTTGACCATGAGAAGTGGTGTATGTGTGGTTACTACCTTTCTCAATAAGTAGAATCAGGATCAGCTACAACTGTCAGGGACTTTCCGACTATGGAAGTGTCTATTGACTACCACTCCCTGAGTGCAACCCTAAACTGTCCAATTCCTTTCTAAGCATCACAATGGGCAGTCCGGTTGGGTGCAATCATTCTCCTTATGGACTGACTTACTTTCGTTCTTTGCCTTCCAACTTTTCCACATAAGTGGACAAGTCTCTGGACAGGATCACCACAAGCTGCCTAAAGTGTTCTTCAGTGGGATTATGGTCCAGAATGTTATGTGCTTGAAAAAACATGCCTCCCTCCAAACAAAAGGACTTGGCCATTCTACCTTTATGTTGTGGTGTAATAAGGTTCTTGTTATTTTGTATTTTTGGCATAGCCTTCAGATTGGGTTCTTTGCTGAATATTGTGTGTCTGACTTCCTTGACAATGTGACTTCCTTGTGGTTACTACCTTTCTCAATAAGTAGAATCAGGATCAGCTACAACTGTCAGGGACTTTCCAACTATGGAAGTGACTACCACTCCCTGAGTGCAACCCTAAACTGTCCAATCCCTTTCTAAGCATCACAATGGGCAGTCCGGTTGGGTGCAATCATTCTCCTTATGGCCTGACTTACTTTCGTTCTTTGCCTTCCAACTTTTCCACATAAGTGGACAAGTCTCTGGACAGGATAAGCCTCTCTGGCTCCTGAAATATACTGTTCTGCTGAAGGATACTGCTGCTTCCACTACCTATCTACGATCATTAAACCACCCTGTTAATTGCCCCATCCTGGCTTATGCAGTCATGTGACTGCACAGGGCACTGCCTCGCAGAATATACGCATTCTTGGTTTCCTGAAAATTCCTATATTTTTGTCATTAACATCCTGACAGTGAGATCTATGGAGCTCTGCTGAATACATTTTAAACTGCAATAAATTTGAACACTCTCCTAAAATGAATGGTCTCTTGTGGGGTTAAAATCTCTGTATATTGATTTTATTAAAGACGGTTGTTTATATTATTGGAGAGCGGCAGAGCCAAAGTGCCTGTCACTGCAGGAGAGTTTATGCTATGTGGATTGTTCTTTCACCTATTTCTCAGAATTATTCCTGTCTGTTTTTTAACTTATACTGGATTCCAGACAGAGCCTGTCCGCAGATCTCTGGGAAGCTGCTGATCCAGGCAAGTTCCCTGTTCTCCATTCCAGACTGCTGTGACTTGTGAGCTCACAACTGCCAAGGAGCTATTAGCCGCATCAGATCTGCAGACTTTGTTTACATCCACGCTAATAGTAGTCCAATATAGTCCTTTTAAAGGCTCATAGCGGCAGATCTGTACAATGGTCTTTCTGCTTCCTTAAAGAGGAACTTCACCTTATCCCCCCCTTCCTATTTTTTCTATTCCCCTGATTACCTGGTGGAGCTTTAGGCATGGTATTGATACTCACCCAGCCACCAGATTCAGCGTTGTCCCCAGTGGCGGCTGGTGCTCCATTTTTGCTCCATTTTTTTGCAAACAAACACCCCCTGCCGGGTCCGCACTTACCCCATCCAAGTCGCGGTGTTCCATCAGAATACACTGGCTCTATAGCCTCTGGCCCATGTCTTGAATGAGGTTGCCGCCTGCTGCCGGTAAGAGAGCCCCTTATCCGGATCCATGCTGGTGCAGCGGGACGGGCTGTGTTCTAGCTGCTCCCGGGTGAAGTACCAGCAGCCTGAAGGCGCCATGTCTGCGTGGGAGAGGACGTTCACATTGGGTCGCCTATCCTGACGGAACACCGGCTTCTACTCCTGACCAATCCGGTCTTAAGACCCACCTCCTGTCCTGATTGGCTAGGAGGAGAAGCCGGAAGACAATAACGAATATTGATTCGCTAATGTTACAAGTGGGTGGGCTTGGGCACAGTGCTTTGTGCCCCGAGCCCAACCTTTTTGAAGCCAATTAGAGCCTCAGACTCTAATCATGTGCTTAGAAAAAAAAAACTCATAGAAATCTATGTTCCTGGTACCCTGCATGGAGATTAGGGGCCGATGCTTGGAGATTAGGGGGGTGGCACCCCTGCGCCCCTAATGGACCGGTTGACAACCTTTTGTGACCAGACACAGCTCGATCCTGCGCTGCCATCTTACTTGTGACGTCATCAAGGGACCTGCTGGCTTCCGGGTTCAGCTGCCAGGGCCTTGTGATGACGTGCCAATAGGCCTGCCCCCCTCTTAATAGCTGAATGGAAGACTCAAGGCCTCCTGGGATATGTGACATGCATAACCCAGGTGGCCCAGCGAGCGATATGCATTTTGTCTAGAATGACGTACATGGAGAGGCGGGGCCGCACTTTTATCAAGTAAAAAACGTAACAAATAAGAAAAAACTGTCCTATTTGTGTAGAGTTGGGGAGAAGGGGTTGAGGGGGGGGGGGGGTTCACAAGAAGGGTGAAGGTTAACTTTAACAACACCAGGTAGTAAGCAAATGTGTCTTTGGCAGAACAAACAATGGATCAGTGATAATATCATCTATTTACCATCTAAAATTGCTAAATACCTAAAAGCAATCTGAGCAAAATAATACAACATTGGCTGCACTGTAAATGGGCCATATGTTACCGAGGAAATGAAAAACTCAGAGATTCTGTCTCTAAAACTAAAAGTTATTTTAAAGGGCTCTCTGCAAACGGTGGTGTAGCGTGGGTGGGGCCACTAGGGCAGTTGCCCAGGGTGCATAATTCTTGGGACACAAAATTAGTAAGGATTCGGGGGGGACAGAGGCGAGAAATCAAAAAGAAGTCTGTTTGGTCATGTCGGTGGCTCATTCCCTCCTCTTTTCCCCCTTTTTAGGCCAGCTTCTGGCTGAGCAGTTCTATGTCAGAGCAGGAGGAGCTGAGTGAATGTGTGGCGTGCTCCCACTGGTGCATGGTAGTCAAGTACTTGCCTTTGCCTGGGTGCTGGCAACCCATGCTAAGCCATTCCCTGCAAATCAACACTGCTGTCAGGTAACATCACAGAGCCGGTCCCGGTTCTGCAGTGATCCCAACAATAATGATGGGATCCACCCAGATGCCTGACCAGCAGCTGACTCAGCAAGCCACTGAGAGCCTGAGCCAGCTACTTCCATCATCTTCACAGCCTGGCGCTTCAGTGAGCACTGGAGGGGAGAGTACAGAGACGGTGACTGCTTGTATTCGGCTCTCTGCTTACTGAAGTGCGATAACCGAGTGATCAGCGAATGATCGCTCGCTTCTCGGTCTTAGAGGCGATGCAGGACCGATGCAGCTTTGGATCGATTCTGCATCCCCCTAGGTGAGTATGAATGTTCGTTTTTTTGATAACCAACACTTCTCTTATAAACAACTACAAATGTTCAACAAGTTCAACCACTCCCAGACTCCAACAGTTTTGGTATGGAGCAGCCATTCTCAACCTTTTAAACATAGGGGAACCCTTGAAATAACTTTTAGGTCTCAGAGAACCCCTTCCATTAATTATTATACCTACAGCCAGGGCCGGGACAAGGGGTGGGCAGAAGGGAGGCTGCCCGGGGCACTGTGGTATCATGTGAGGTGGGGGC
>BLSH010289677.1:1225369-1250206 GCA_018402905.1 Glandirana rugosa
ATTTTCGGCTAACCAATGTTATGTATCGACGGGGAATCATTTAGTTGAGGATACACAATCGTTTTTAGGGAGGGTGTTTTTGTGATTCGCGATTAGACGTACGAAGGGGGAGGAGGGGGAATGCTAAGAGTGGTGATTTAGGGGAATTTGTGTTGGGAGGGGGATGGGGGGGGGGAAGATTCCTGCTAGGTGGGGGGAATTTGTTCTGGGAGGGGGATTTGCAGTGGGAAGAGAAGATGTGTACTAGGAGGGGACATTTTACGGGGTAGATTATTTGTGCTAGGAAGAGTGATTTTTTGGGGTGGGGGGGGGGGGCATTTGGGGGATGTGGGAGCAAAGATTTGTGCTGAGAAGGGGGATTTCAGCAGGGGGAGGCAAATTTGTATTGGGAGGAGGGGGAAGCATGCAGATTAGCGCTTAGTGTTTTTGTGGGAGGGATTTTTGCTAACACATAGGAGTTGATTTACTAAGGGGCAGCTATGTATTGTAACCAATCGGCTTTTAAATTCAGCTTGTTTAATTAAGAGACAAGTTTTTCTTAAAAAATCATACTTACCTAGGTGGATGTAGCATCGGTCCGAGCTGCATCTGTACCCCGCTGGCTCTAAGACTGAGAACTGAGCAGTCAGCGCTCTTCGATCGCACGGATCTCTTAGAGCCGGCGGGGGACAGATGCAGCATCAGAGCTCTGTGAGCAGAGAGCTGGTGACTTTGAGTCACCGGCTCTCTGCTCTGCCCTGCCTGCCCACTGGAGCACTGGACTGTGGAGGGTACGGGAGCGGCCAGCTCAGGTTCTCAGCGGCTCGCTCAGAGGCTGAGCCAAGTGCCTGTCCAGGCATGTGGGTGGATCCTGACTTTATTGTCGCAATCTTGCCTGAGCCTGGACTGGTTCTGTGACGTCAGCCGACAGCGGGCTTCAGCCTGCTGTCTGCTGAAAACAGGTCACAAGAGCGCAGAACGAGCTGCACTCCTGTGATCCACAAAAGTACGGCCAAAAGAGCTTTGGCTATACTTCTCCTTCAAGCTTTAACAATAAAACCTTGAAGCTGATTGGTCCCAATGCACAGACGCACCAGATTCTGTGTGCACCAGTTTTAGTAAATCTCCCCATTGCATGGAGGTAAAGGTTGAGGGCCAGTGATTGACGGGTTTGAAGAGCTGTGAATTATGATAATTAACACTCTGGAGTCGGGTTGTAACGTTAACCCTTAGTAAGCCACACTGTGTGTTTTCATTGCTTTCCTTCCTACGCTGCCGCTTTAAGCAGCTTTGTGTTTTTCTCAAGGAAATGTGGAAAAGGTTGTAATCCAGAAGTACCCCAAAGCCATTTAATCCCATCTCAGCACTAAGACGCTGGCAGCCGGCCCTCCCCAAAGCCTTCAAAGTGGCAAAGTGGAAAAAGACGCTGGAATTTGGTGTTAAACACACAAATGGGGCAACGTCCTCTTAGAGGAGGAACATTGCACTTTTTATGAAAATTTTGAGGAGAGTTTGGAATTTTAAACAGGAAGTCCAGATGTCATAAAATCCTTCTTTTATTTATTTTTCTTTTTTTTGCACTACTGTAAATTATAAATTCTGGGCCTGTTTATAATTAGTTGATTGATCTCAGTCTGACATGATGCCACTGGAAATTGTAAGTATATGCCAGGTCAGGGGATTCGATGCACCCTCTTTGAGCATTTGGCGCAAAGGTGTTGTATACCTGATTTTTTCTGTAACGGGTGCCACCAACACATACTATGGATTTGATTTACTAGAGGCACTTTGTAAGAGCAGTTGCTCCAGAAGTAAGTAAATGAGATGAAGCATCACCTTGCAAAAAATACCCAATCACATGCGAGGGAAATGCATGTCATTTCATTTTTGCTTGCACATGATTGGATGATGGAAGTCAGCAGAGCTCTCTCTTATTTACTAAGCTCTGGAGCAAATTCCCTTGCAGAGTGCAGTCTATTTGCCTTTAGTAAATCAACCCGTTGATTCTGGGAAGGCTTCCTCGAGTGCACATGCACAGTTGATGTGTCTTGCTCTGCCATTGCTAAGTCCAGAAAAGGAACATGCAGATCTTCCCTCCCTTTAAATTTTGATATCGCTCCGAGAGCTCCGCCCACAGCTTACTGGAGAAAGGACAAGCAGCGGTCATGTGACTGCATAGAAAAATGTAAAATGAGGGTATTTTATAGGGATTTTTATTGATTAAATAGCAGAAGTTGAATAAACAATTTTAGATGTACCATTTGGGACTTGGTCTGGATGTTGCATTTCGTTTTACTCTAATTTTCAAGAGAACTTGTCTACATAAAACCTCCTATATATTTTCAGATCTCTGAATCTTTGGGATCTCCCTGTATAACCAATTAGGAGCATTTGTTTTTCCACGGTGTAGTGCACACCCACTAAAACTAAACACCCGGTGCAATAAAAAAGTGAAGCACACAAACAGTGCATGGGGTATATCACGTGGTCCACGTCCGAAGAGAAAAGACCCCAGCCCTGATCCTCCAGGGTGTAAGACTCTTGATGGGGACTGGGGAACTCATGGTCCACCTTGCCAAAACCAGGCGGACCTTATTCTTCAGGGGACTTGCTCAAGCAAGGTCCACCCAAGTATGTGGGTGTGCCTCTCCCGAAGGAAGACCCCATGGGAGGGGAAGAACCTGATCATGGTGTAGTTACATAGTTAGTCAGGTTGAAAAAAGACACAAGTCCATCCAGTTCAACCAAAAAAAAAAAAAAATGTATACATATATATATATATATATATATATACATATATATTTATATATATATATATATATATACACATACACATACACACATACAGTAGTGTGCACTCACAAAACTAAACAAGTGCAGTAAAAAAAGTGAGTACACAACAGTGAAGCACGCAAAAAAAAAGTACATAGGGTGTATCACGTGGTTCACCTCAAAGGTGCTAGACCCCAGCCCTGACCCTCCAGGGTACAAGACTCTTTACAGGGATTGGGGTACTCGTGCTCCACCTGCCGAAACCAGGCGGACCTTATTCTTCAGGGGACTTGCTGAAGCAAGGTCCACCCAAGTACTAGATGGGGATTCCCCGAAGGAAGACCCAATGGGAGGGGGAGAACTGGACCATAAGGCCATGTGCCCTCTAGATTGTCAGGGCAGGTTCTAGGACCTACACCCTACTAGTCGGGAGTGAGTAAGTGCTACAAGCTGTGCAAAGTGCAAAAACAACATACAGAGCCATCTGCAACTCTTCCCCGAGATACATCACCAATCTTGTCTCCAAATATCACCCAAACTGTCCTTTCCGCCCCTCCCAAGACCTCCTGCTCTCAAGTTCTCTTATCTCCTCCTCCCACACTTGACTCCAGGGCTTCTCCAGAGCTTCTCCCATCCTCTGGAACTCTCTACCTTAATCTGTCCAGGTATCTCCTACTCTGGCTGCCTTTAGACGATCCCTGAAAACTCATCTCTTCAGGGAAGCCTGTCAAGCTTCCAACTAACAACTGAAATGTTAACTCTTCAATCAGCTCAACCCCCACAGTTATACCTTTTGTACCACTTACTCCACCTTATTAGATTGTAAGCTCTTACAAGCAGGGCTCTCTTAAAGTGGTTGTCAAGTCATGGCAACCATTTTAAACTACAGGTAAGCCTATATTCAGGCTTACCTGTAGGTCCCGGGAATATCTCCTAAACTTGCACTGTTTAGGAGATATTCCCTGTATCTGCATGTGCCGAAGTCATCGGCACATGCGCAGTGAAGAAACGGCCCGACTGGATTAAATGTGCCGTAAATGACGGCTCCCGTGTGCATGCGCGGGAGTGACGTTAGCGAGGCTCCTGCCAATCACAGCGCTGGAGTCCACGCTGTGATTGGTCAGAGCCCAGGATCCCGGAAGACGACGGAAACAGCATGTTGCCGGTCACAGCGGTGCTCGGGGACCGCTGCTACAGCATTGATCTAAGGTAAGCATTTCATAATGAGCTAGAATGCGCTGCATACTAGCTCATTATGCCTTTCTCTTGCAGGTGTTTTTTTTTTTTATTGACTTGACAACCACTTTAACCCTCTTGTATTTTATTGTATTGTAGCTGTACCGTCTCCCTTTAGATTGTACAGATCTGTGCAAACCGTTGGCACTATATAAATCCAGTATAATAATAATAATGACAATAAGTGTTTAGGGGTGTCAAAGTGCGAGACAATGGCTAGCCTTCTGGTTGGTATGGGAATTTCTCTGGTTCCAGCCAAAACGCCTTGTCCAGGTGGCAGGTGTGGAAAAAGCATGCAGGGGTACTGTGACCATTTTGCCAAACTAAACACATAGAGAGTTGCCCAAAAGTGAATTTTTCAGGTACCCCTGGACTGCCATTCCAGGAGCACGAGCACCGCTGGCTACAAATGCTAGGTAGCTGGGAAAGAAACCAAACACCCAGAACAATTTGTTGTCTTACCCTGCCATGATTTGAGATCTCTGGGAGCCAATGGGAGACATGCTGAGGTTGATTTACTTAAGCCGGAAAGTGCAAAATCTGGTGGCGCTCTGGTTCAGCTTCCATTTTTTTTTTTTTTAAAGCTTAATTGAACAAGCTTAAGTTTGAAACTGATTGGCTACCATATACAGATGCACCTGATTTTACACTTTCCAGTGTTAGTAAATCAATCCCACTGTGTCCTTGCCCCACCATTGACAGCTAAAACAGCCTGATGAAAAATTAAGCTGGTTGTATTTTGGTTGTATAACCCATTATTGGTGTTCATATTGTGTCATGGCATCTGGACCTTCAGTAACAGAGTTTCTTCTTCTTTGTACAAATATGGGCAAAGTTTTCCGTTTTGCTTTGGCTGCTGAGTTCTCCGGATAATGAAGTTTCTGTCTCTTGCTCCAACAATCAACAGGGCCATTGTCTTGTGTAATGCAGTCTGCCCTTTCTCTTCACAGGTCAAGTTAAGTTAAAGGTCATCTCGTAATCCTACATCCTAAAAACACAACCGACTGTAAATCCCTTCCTATGACCAGATCCTTTAAAAAGAACTGTGCCCAAATTTAAAGCTAAATTCCGGGTTAAAAGCCAAATACACGTCTAAACTACACACACATGTCTTATCTGCAAAAGCATCTGTATTCTGTTCAGCCAGTCTTGTGCCAAACTGCTCAGCTGGGTTAAGGATCTTGATTACCTGGATTGCAGCTAAGCGGCACAGCTTGGTCACCAACTCCTTGCCTGCTGATTGGGCAGAGGCAGGCCAACAATACTCTTATGAGGCCACCGCTTTGTTTAATTTACTCTCTTCTCCTGTCAGCAAGCTCCAAGTGTTAGATTGACAGCACTATGCTATGTATTATAGCCTGACTGGCTCAAACAGCTGTTCCTTCATCTCCCTGTTACTGAGTACTAATTTTCTGGGGATCATGGGTAGCTAATATAAAATTAACTGTAGTTACTTATATTAGATGCATTTAAAAATCCATTTCAAAGTAAACTATAATGGTTGTGAATTAATTTTATTTCAGCGTGATACATTTTAAAACAAATGTTTTACATCTGTTTACTAATTACAGTTAAGCCTTTGATTGTGCGTATAATTCGTTCCGGATACATGCTTGTAATCCAAAGCACTCGTATATCAAAGCAAATTTTCCCATAAGAAATGATGGAAACTCAGATGAATCGTTCCACAACCATTTATTCATAAGTCCTTCAGTTTATAGTCCATATAAAAAGATTATAGCAATGTTATAGGTTGTGTAACCATAAAATGTCCATCTACAAATGGCCGCCTCCACAAGGGATTAGAAGCAAAATGCAGCAGGAGCTACAGAGTATAAAAGAGAAGAGAGGCGCCTCTAAGTGTAGCAATATGGTTACATTTAATGAAGGTACCACATTTAGTAACTCACATGGCTGATGATTAAAACAGGCACATCTAAGTATGCAGGCATCCAGGGAAAAGCTGTCCACATAGACCGTCCTCCACACCGCCGGCTCTCACCGCTCTGTCAGTCTGCAGTCGTGACCGGGAAGACTTCCCTGCAGTAGAGAGATCTGAAAGCAAGGCTTGAAGTGCTCATGGAGTGCAGCCTGGAAAGGATGATGCTGATGGCAGTTCAGAGGACGGTCTATGTGGACAGCTTTACCCTGGATGCCTGCATTCTTAGATTTGCCTGTTTTCATCACCAACCATGTGAGTTGCTAAATGTTGTACCTTCATTAAATGTAACCATCTTGCTACACTTAGAGGTGCCTCTCTTCTCTTTTATACTCAGTTGACGTGACGCTACTTGTATATCAAGACATCGCTTGTATATCAAGTCAAGATTTGTTTAAAATTTTTGCTTGTCTTGCAAAATGCTCTCAAACCAAGTTACTCTCACGCCAAGGTTTTACTGTATATATATATATTTTTTTACAAATAAATATTTATTCCAGGGTGCACCAATGACACTAGTTTCACAAAGCCTTATAGGTTTTCTACAAAGAGAGAAACAGTAATTCTGTACCTTCAGGCTGTCTCGCTAATTCAAAATCTGTACAGTGCTAAACTGAGCAGGGAGAGAGGAAGCTTTGAATGAGTCACTCTTCTGATTATTCAGACTTTTTGTCCACCAAAGCAGTTAAGATTAGCCTGGTATACCAAAAGGCAGTCTATACTTCCACCTGCTGTCTGGAAGTTGTAAATATGACCTAATCATATGCTATATTTCATATTTACCTGACCAAAAAAGGAAAATATATTAAAGATACTGTATTATTTTATAACATAATTTCTAGATGCAAAATATATACAAACGCATTGTACAATCCCTTTTTTATCAGATGGTTTTAGCTTTTAATTTGGGGGATTGTTTTAAATTGATGAGAAGTTGAAATTATTAAAATATAAACAGTTAAAGTGATACTAAAGGTTTTTTTTTTGTTAAAAAATAACAAACATGTTATACTTACCTCCTCTGTCCGAGGGTTTTACACATACTGGCCCCCAACCTCCTCTTCTGGGGTCCCTCACCGGCGCTCCTGGCTCCTCCTCCACATCGAGTGCCCCCACAGAGAGCCGCTTTCCATGAGGACACCCGTGTGGGTGCGCTCCCGAGACCCGCTGCTGTGTCCATAGACACAGACAGCAGGACTCGGCCCCGCCCCCAGATCCTGTGTCACTGGATTTCATTGACAGCAGCAGGAGCAAATGGCACTTGCTGCTATGAATCTATCCAATGAGGACCCGAGACAGCTGCTGGATCTGCTGGGCTTGTGCTTGTCGCTGGAACGATCGGGTTCAGGTAAGAAAAAGTGCATTAAGGCAAAAAACCTGGAGACTTTACAACCCTTTTAAGACTTTCAACTTTTTGCTTTACAATGGGAGAGCAGCTGATATTCAAACCCAGTGCCAGACACACTCACAGACTATGGGGCTGATTTACCAAAACTGGAGAGTGCAAAATCTGGTGCAGCTGTGCATGGTAGCCAATCAGCTTCTAACTTCATCTTGTTCAATTATGCTTTGACAAAACCCAGAAGCTGATTGGTTTCTATGCACAGCTGCACCAGATTTTGCACTCTCCAGTTTTAGTCAATTATCCCCTATGTATCTATCACAGCCAGCTGCCAAGGGATCAACAACAATAGGGAAAGGGATGCAGTGTGAAAAGGCCCTTAAAGCAAACCAAGACAAAGTTACTGGTTCACTTTGATCCCCTCCACTCCCCAGCAACATATACACTATATGGCCAAAGGTATGATAACAATTCTCCCAGTTATTGAGGCTTTCCAAAAGAGTGAAGGCTGTCATGGCCACAAAGGGGATGGGGCTCCATAGTAATGTCAATGGTTTTGGAATTAGCTGTCCGTCAATGTTGTACAGGTGTGATGTATAGGTGTTCAAAACCTCTGGCCATACAGAGTACAGGCGGTCCCCTAGTTACAAACAACTGACTTACAAACGACTCCTACTTACAAACGGAGGGAGACAACAGGAAGTGAGAGGAAATCTCCCCCTAGGAAGGCAAATTCACTCCTGTAAGAGATATTATGGGAAAAAGGTGTCTCCACTGATGCTTTATCACCAAGGTTTTTTTCCACAACAACCCAGAATTTTCAAAATTCAGTTATCATTGGGACAGGAAGTGAGGTGAAATGTTCTGAACAGAAACATAGACAGCAAAACAAACATTACAGAGGTGATAATAATTCCCTTTGCTATCCAAAAAGCTTAAAAAATATTTTTTTTGGATGAAGCTACACTTAAAAAATGTACCTGTTCCCATTTACAAAGAAATTCAACTTGAGAACTAACCTACAGTCCCTATCTTGTTTGTAACCCGGGGACCGCCTGTACTTACTTTTCCTTTGCTTCCCTGCTGCTCCTTAACTACCTCCCATCCGCGCTATAGCCGAATGACGGCTACAGCGCGGCTCTAAAATGCCGGGAGGACGTCAATAGACGTCCTCCCATTCGGCTCGTGCTGGGCGCGCTCCCGCGGGCGCGAGCGGCGCGTGCACGTGCCGCCGCACACTGCGGGAGCGTGCCCGAAGGTCCGGCGGACCCGATGTCCGCCGGAGACCCGCGATCTCCGTACAGACAGGAGGAACGGGGAACCGCCGAAGTAAACACGGCGGTTCCCCGTTCTGTGAGGGGGGCATGCCAGATCTACTGATCCCTGTCACTGGGATCAGTTAGATCTGTCATGCCCCTGTCAACCCCGCCCCCCCACAGTTAGAACACACCCAGGGAACATAGTTAACCCCTTCACTGCCCCCTGCTGGTTAACCCCTTCACTGCCAATGACATTTACACAGTAATCAGTGGACATTTAAATTTCTGATCGCTGTATAAATGTCATTGGTCCCAAAAAAGTGTCAAAAACGTCTGATATGTCCGCCCCGATATCGCATTACCGATAAAAATCACAGATCGCCGCCATTACCAGTAAAAAAAAAAAAATAAATAAAAACGCCATAAATCAATGTCCATAGTTTGTAGGCGCTATAACTTTTGCGCAACCCAATCAATAAACGCCGATTGCGATTTTTTTAACCAAAAATATGTAGAAGAATACATGTCGGCCAAAACTGATGAATAAATTTGTTTTTTATTTTTTATTTTTGGATATTTATTATAGCAAAAAGTAAAAAAATATTGTTTTTTTTAAAAATTGTTGCTCTTTTTTTGTTTATAGCGGCGATCGGAAATGACACAGAGGCGATCAAATACCACCAAAAGAAAGCTCTATTTGTGGGAAAAAAAGGACGCAAATTTTGTTTGGGTACAACGTCGCACGACCGCGCAGTTGTCATTCAAAGAGCGACAGCGCTGAAAACTGAAAATTGGTCCGGGCAGGAGGGGGGTTTAAGTGCCCAGTAAGGAAGTGGTTAAATACTAGCCCATTCCCGGTATGGGTGGACATGTGAATCACTCCATATTGCTTGACCAGTTGGCACTGTCACATATGAAGTCCATAGTTCTGTGTAAAGTGCAACTTCAGAGACTTCCTTTTGCTCTCATCTGCTGAGCTAAAGAGCAGTGGAGTGAAACCAAGGTGTCCATAGGGATCTGAATTAAAGTCAACTTGTGCCCCATACAGTGGAAAGAACAGGTTTACAGATTCTTACATCTCTTGGGTCTCTGTTGGAGGGATCACCTAATTTCCTGAGTCTGTGGTCATTAATTGGATCCCACTCTCATAATATAGAGAATGCTAAAGGAGGGAGGAACACCACAATGTGGGCCATGTCACCCATACCACCAATATGTGAATGACCAGATCCTGCAGGAATCGCCATTTGCACCCTCAAGAGATATAAGAAGCTAAAGGTGATGGCCCACCAAAAATAAACCTACTTCTATAATATCCTTAAAAACTAGCTAATTCTGGGAATGGATAACATGTGATTCACGCCATAGTGCTTGACCATTTGGCACTGTCACATGTGAAGTCCATAGTCCTGTGTAAGTTGCAACTTCAGTGACCTGTAGCTTGAACACATGACCTTCCTTTTGCTCTTGGCGACTGAGCTAAATGGTAGTGGAGTGAAAGCAAGGTCAGTATATGTGTCCGGGAAGATCTGCATTAAAGTCAACTTGTGCTCCATACAATGGAAAGCACAGGTTCACAGATTCTTACATCTCTTGGGTCTCTGTTGGTGAGATCACCTAATTTCCTGGTTCTGTTGCCATTATAATGGGGTTCCACTCTTATAGTATGGAGAATGATAGGAGAGGGAAGGACACCACAAGGTGGGCCAAGTCACCCATACCTCCAAGATGTGCATGACCAGATCCTGAAGGAATCACAATCTCCACCCTCACTAAAGGCAATGGCCCACCAAAACTCAACCAACTTCTATAATATCCCTTTTGGGCAGACTGACCCTTTAACAGCAGTTGCTACAAAATCCTCAATCTCCTCTTCAGAGCACAAAGTGTTACTTCTTGTTCCCACTTTCCTGTGACTTGGGATCTTTCCATCTGTTTAAAGTTTTCTTAGTCTACAAAGTGATTTTCCAGAAGAGGATATTTGTGCAGCCAGTGAAAGGCTGTGAGAGACGTGTGTATATATTATGTGTACTGTATGTATAATATTGCTGTAATTTAAACCGCCACCTCCTCAGTGCCTCTATTACTCCCATCCTGTGTATCTGCCTTCTAAGATCAGAGCGGGAATTAGCGCCTGTGTATTGTCAGTCTGTAGACGGTGACCGTCAGTGTCCAATGATAACCGTACAGCAGAGGACTGAGCCAGAATGGGTGCCTGCTAACACATAAGCATTGGGTACTGTCTGGGTGACTAGCAATCTAGGATGGAGCTATTGATTCTTGTAGGTCTCCATGTAGGTTTATGTGTATAAGATGAAGCTTTGTGTTAGCATCAGGTCGTACGTTTTGAAATTAGTCCCATACAGGCCTCAACTCTGAGCAACTCTTTCCCTACCTTCCGTTTACCTCTTCTAGCACTCTTGTAGGCTGCATCATCCACATCCTTGAATCTGTTTGGCAACTACAGTTGCCAGCACCCCCTTTCCTGCCAGTAGCCCTGTACAGGTGTGGAACCTTTAATCTTCACTTTCTTAAGCTATTTTTGCAAATCAATTGGTCAAGTCATGGGCATCACTACAGACCTGATATTGGAACCCTTAGTTTTCGGGTACCCCGGTGAGTATCCCTTAAGAGATCCAATGAGAGCACCAAACATACATCCAGCTATTTGGCTGAATTCACTAACACTGGTGTAACCTGCTCCCCTGAAACTTTTCAAGCAGTAAATCACAGTGCAGTTTTATCTGATATCTGCTTACCTGAGTCCATTTAAGCACAATCAGAATTCTTAAATCCTTATGAAGGGGGAGTGTGTTTGGCCCCCCAAAACGCATTGGTTCTGTTCTAATATTAATCCATCTTATCATTAAATTACCTTGGTCTCTTGGACATTTGGCACTCCAATTGTATTGTATGTGTGTGTGGATTTTCAACTCCAGGTCCTTTTCCCTTTTTCCTGAGGGTGGCCCTCATCTTTTCAAGTGGTGCCGAACTGAAGCCATTGTCCAGTGACAATATCAGTGAAAATCTCTATCCAACTCATAGTTTGTTCTTGTGTTTATGACCATTTAATCTTCATGGCTAGAAGGCACCATCCAAGAAAGTTCAAGGAGGAATTTAGGTAACAAACTAGGCATTTAGGTAAAAAAACTAGTAGAATACAGTATATAGCTGCTTTGGAAGACGGTGCAAAATCAAGGATTCGAGATCCTCATGAGTGGGATAGTGAATAGTCAATGTTATTTTAATAGTTTAAAGATTTAGAACAGCAATGGTATTTTTCTCTTCCGTGGATCTGATTTACGGATGTCGAGGAAGGAACATTCAAACAAAACTTTTTGGACAAGCTTTGAAGCTTTATTAATTTATAATAATTTTTATTTTTGGACACCAAATGCCTTATTACACTTACCAATACTCCAGATACAAATCCTGTCTTGGAAATTTAAATCAGCTATCTAGAAAACCGCAAAAGTAGCAATCTCAGCCAGTTGGCAATCCCGTTTTTAAATTACTTGACCTAAATCCAGGACAGATAATTTTATGATTTTAGAAAATTTGACTTTCCTCTTGGAGGATAATATGCCTAAATGTCCTCAACTATGGGACAAATATATTGAGACTAACCTGGGATACTTACCACATGGACTCCTCTATATTATCTTCCTGATTATATTTATAGTTGCTCATTTAAGATAAAAGTAAACAAGTTTATCAATAAACAGCTATAAAACTCATCAAGTGAGACTTTTTTTGGACATCGGTGGTCCTTGCAATCGCCCAAGTGTTCCCCTTGGTAACGCCTCCATCTTCGTTATCAGAAAGGTAGCAGCCCTACCACCCACCACCTACAATTTGGATACAACCCATCGTAAGCAATTCCCGCTATACCCTCCACACAGTAACTTGAGCCTTGAGCAAGCCTTGAGCGACACCAGTCCAGCTATGTCTTCCACCCAAACTTGATAATATTTATGACACGTATAGTTTATCTAATTCTAGAGCTCTATGCATGTAATCTTTGTTGCCCCCCCCCCCCCCATATCAAGGCACTTATCCTTTAAGAGTGGGGCATTTGTTAATATTCATAATGCCAAACTGATGTTTTATGTTAATAATTTAATTCCAGTTTGTATGTTTCTACTATTTAGTACAGAAGGAAAGTTCAGTAGGGGCAAGGGGCAGCCTCACAACAAGCAGAAGTAAAATTAAGGTCAATTATTACTTTTTATCAGTCTATTCCAGGGGTGAGCATTTCATTTCTCAAGGGGCCACGTGAGAAATTGGGACTGTTATGGAGGGCAATATTAAATATAGTAAGCTAGCATCTTCTTGGGCCAAACTTACGTTAGAGACAGCAGAGCAGTCTTTCTATGGAAAGGGGGACCCCCACCATGCCAACATCCAATTTGTCAATACCAAGGATTGAGAGGAACTAGTCTCCTATTTTTTGGGGAGAATAGTTCCTCTCAATCCTTGGTACAGTCTTTCTATGGGAACCCTATGAGGGTATTTATATATTACCACCACTGTTATTCACGTTTCCAGCGTGTGAAGTCCTTCTACAGCAATGCAGAAGTTAAGGTTGACCAATGGGGGCGTAGGCTCTGCCCCTTACCTTTAGTGTGGAGAACGGGATTTGGCCACGCCTCCCTACATGCCCTCATCCATATCATATCCTTGTTGCCTACCTCCTATGGAGCAGCATCACCTATCCTATCTGGCTGAAGCCACCCGGAAAGGGCAGAAGTGTGACTGATGCCATTTTGGCAACTGAGGGACCAATGACTAATATTGACTGACTGACCTGGATCCAGGAAGTTCTAATTTCCAATTGACTTCATGTAAGCTGGACATGGAAAGCCAAAGGGCCACATAGGGCCCAGAACTATAAAATGCCCAGCTCTTGTCTATGTCCTGATATCCTGATACCCAAAGCAGGGTTGATGAGTGGGCTTAATTTGTGATGTTCCAAGCCCTATCAATTTAAACACATACTGATTGGGTTTTGGTTCTCAAGGGTGTGTGATTGAATCCTTCAGAAACTGGCACCTGTAATTAGAAAGTTTCAAAAAGTATTGAGTACATTTGTAGATTGTGTAGAAAATGTCTTTATAGGAAACCTGTCATGGGAAATGCATGGGCTGCCACCAATAGCTTCTTTCTTATAATACTAGATGCCTTGCTGCAATACAGATGTTACAATTTTGAATGTGCATGCTAGTTTTCGGAGTAAGTAGTAAGAGGGGTTTATTTCTCGGCACAAGAATAGTGTGATACATTAGCCTGGAGGCTAGCATTTCAAGATTTCAAGAAAATGGAAGCTTACAACTTTCTCCTGTAGTTATTTGGCTTTTTGTCTGGATTTCAGCTTTAAAGTGGTTGTAAACCTCTGATATGAAACATAAACAGAGCATATCCCTATATAGTGTGTACTTGTCTCAATCCAGAGCACTAAGTATCATTTCTGTCTCCTCTCTCAACCCTCTGCTATCTGCATAAGTCACTTCTGACAGGTTATCCCAACACCAAATATTCTTGGCAGATGGCCCTGCCCCTCTCCAGCACACAGAAGGTGGTTGACATCTTTAGATGTGCATGTGTCCCTATGAAACTGTTTAGAGGGGGTGTGTCCATTCCTTTCATTCAGGTCTCAGATTACACTCAGCTCTCTGCTGTATGCTGTACAGCATGTGACATCAGATCACCACCTCCTGCCTTCTGGAGCTGAGAACAGCCTTTGATTGATGTGTATTAGAAGCCTGTAGAGTAGAGAGGGCTGCAGATAAATGTGTACAGCTTATGTAGAAGTATTGGTTTAATCTCTGTGTATCACCTGAGGCCAGTCACTTAACTGGGTATATGTTAGGATTTACAACTACTTTTAAGATAAGAGGAGTTTCAGGCAGCCCTTCACCATTTTATAAGACTACAGCCCTCCCATGTTTTATCCAAATTTGGCACCATTGGCCTAATGGCCTGTTAACATTATCACACTTTATATGCAGGATCACAGCACCCTAAACACAGCACCATAAAAATGAGTTACCATTATATTCTATGGAGCTCTTCAAATCAGTGCGTTCCATTTTTTGAAAAATCCTGCTAGGTGCATCTTTTGAGCGATTTGGTAAAAACGCATTTTACATTTTAGTCAATGGCAATACATGTAAAACGCACCGAAAAAGCAATATATGTGCGTTTCTCAAATTACATGTCCAAATTTCCAACAAACTTGGAGACAACCCATAAAATAGAGACAGGAAATTACAAAAATAAATAAGAAAAAAAACACGTAATACACTTACAAAATGCACAAAATGTGTTTCATTTTAATGCAACACATTAAACATGAGCTAAAAACGCATTATGCGGATGTGTGTTTTCTAACGCGATGATGCAAATGGACCCTTCATTCTTTCCTGTCCGTTGTGCGCTGTACCAGCCCGGGTCTCAGGGAGGAAAGGAGCCCGCCGTGGAATTTTCGTGACTTTCTTTTTTATTGTGGAAGTTGGGGAGGGAGATGCAGAATCCGTATTTTGCTTATGTAAAGCTGTAGGTATTTGTTGACATTGTTCCGCCTGTTACGTGGTGGGATGGCCCACAGCTCAGACCGTGGAAACTATTTCTAAATATTCCCCAGCTTTCAGACATTTATGCCTTTAATTGTGGTTTATTATTAACTAATGTAACCGACTGAATGTGAGATCGGCTAAAGACAATAACAGACAAAAACAATAGACACTATTCCTTTTGTTTGTTTTCCCCTGAAATTCTCCTTTGTATTCATTATAGTACATAGTGTGCTGCTTTCCAGAATTGTCTGTCTACTGCCGGGGTCTCCAGACTATTCATTATGAGGGCCACATTGTATCTTATAGTTGCAGGTCGAAGAAAAAAATCCTTGGAAAAGACTCCCCATCAGAGTCCCCCCCCTTTACATCAGGGTCCCCATCAGAGTCATCCTTACACCAGGGTCCATATCAGAGTTCCCCTTACATCAGAGTCCCTCCTTACATCACAGTCCCCATAAGAATCCCCCTTACATCGGAGTCCCCATCAGAGTCCCCCTTACATGAGTTTCTCCATTAGAGTTCCCCTTACATCAGTGTCTCCATCAGAGTTCCCCTTACATCAGGGTCCCCATCAGAGTCCCTCCTTACATCACAGTCCCCATAAGAATCCCCCTTACATCGGAGTCCCCATCAGAGTCCCCCTTACATCAGTGTTCCCATCAGAGTCCCCCTTACATCAGTGTCTCCATCAGAGTTCCCCTTACATCAGTGTCTCCATCAGAGTTCCCCTTACATCAGGGTCCCCATCAGAGTCCCTCCTTACATCAGTGCCCCAATTAGAGTCCCCCCTCACATCAGTGTCCCTATCAGAGTTCCTCTTACATCAGGGTCCCTATCAGAGTCCCCGCTTACATCTGGGTCCCCATCACAGTCTTCCTAACATGAGGGACCCCATCAGAGTCCCCACTTACATCATTGTCTGCATCAGTGTCTCCATCAGAGTTCCCCTTACATCAGGATCCCCATCAGAATCCCCCCTTACATCAGTGCCCCCATCAGAGTGCCCCTTACATCAGTGTCCCAATCATAGTCCCCCCCCCCTTACATTAGTGTCCTTATCAGGGTCTCCATCAGAGTCCTTCCTTACATCATGGTCTGCCCTTACATCAGTGTCCCCGTTAGAGTTCCTCTTACTTCAGGCTCACCATCAGAGTCCCCCCTTACATCATAGAAACATAGAAAACTGACAGCAGAAAAAGACTGAGTAGTCCATTGTGTCTGCCCATTTTTTTTCTTGTTTCAGGATCTCCATCACTGTCTTTCTTACATTAGAGACCCTGTCAGGGTCCCCGCTTACATCAATGATCGCATCAGAGTCCCCCCTTCATAAACTCCCTTACATCAGTGTCCCCGTCAGAGTTCCCTTTACATCAAGGTCCTAGTTCTATATTAGAGTACCCCCTTATATTAATGTCCCCATGAGAGCCCCTCTTACATCAGTGTCCTCGTCAGAGTTCTTCTTACATCAGTGATCCAATCAGAGATCCCTCTTACATTAGTGTCCCTATCACGAGTCCTTCTTTACATCAGAGTCTCCCCTTTTATCAGTGTCCCCATCAAAGTTCTTCTTACATCAGTGTCCCCCTTACAGTGTAGTCCCCCATTACATGGGGGGAAGATGAAGCGGAGGCCATAGACAGCCTCTGCTCACCTTAATCTTCAAACTGTGCACAGAATACAACACTCACCCTAGCTGCGGGCTGGATAAAATCTTGTAGTGGGCTTGATATGGCCCACGGACCTTAATTTGGGGACCGGCTGGTCTACTGGTCTCATTGTAGAATTATTACTGTGCTGATTGAAAATGACTTTGGTGGAAAATAAAGAGGCAAAGAAAACTTCTCCGGAAGATCATGTGCACATTCCTTCAAACAGTATGTGATTAAGAATTTACCAATTAAAAAGAAATTAGTAATATTACATAGGATTCATATAGCAGCAACAGTTTGCTTAGCTTTTCACCATATGAAGGGAGACAATACAGCTACAATACAGTTCAATACAAAAGGGTTAAACTGGCCATAAGCCAGTAGACTTTGGGTTGAAATCTTTTAATTTTCGGAACGTTTGTCTGATTTTTCCATTGATTATTGAGGTCAAATTGGGGTCTGTTTTCAAATGTAGTGATGAGAAAATTCCAAAGAGCCAGATGGAAAAGGTTTCTTGACTGAAAAAAATTCTAACTGTGAGTGAGGTTTTCGTTCAGAAGAATTGTACATATCATAATGTGCATGTTCTAGACGCAAAAGAAACCTGTTTAATACAACTGGGATTCCATTCATGTGCAGGTCAGGATGAAATTTTTAAAGCGTTTGTTAACCCCAAAAAAAAAAATGCTGCTCCTGTGTCTTTAATTAGCAACATGGTGCTTTTGCTTTTTAAATTATCCCTCTGTATCACCTAAAATACCTGTTTGATAATGCCAGGTCATGACTACCCCCTGAGTGCTGACTCCCCTATCATAGTAGCTGATCCTGAGAGCCCGTGGTCTGTGCAGTCTGTCACTAGCAGCTAGCCTATTCTCCTATGCTTGTCTTCAACTCCTGCCTCTTCTCCCTGTCAGTACGCAGAGCATGGGTAGGCAACCTGCGGCCCTCCAGCTGTTGTGGAACTAGATTTCCCATGAGCATTGCAAGGCTGGCAGTTACAATTACTCCCAGAGGCATGATGGGACTCGTAGTTCTGCAGCAGCTGGAGGGACGCAGGTTGCCTAACCCTGACGTAGAGCCTGTTCTCTGCTCTCATAATTAACTTTTAAAGCTCCTATCCCCTGTGTGTTAGAACAAGAAGTAGGCCTGTGCCCGTGTTATAGCATAAATATTCTTATATATATAGATAACACCCCGGCTTCCTACAGACAGCTCTCTCTCCTCTCCTGCTGACCTCAGTAGCTGTGCTCGGCCCCACCCTCAGGAATTCTTTGCTGAGCAAAGGAGAGAGAAAAACAGCAATTGATCCTAGGAAGCCTGTGTGTTATTAGTACAGATAAGTATATACAGTATATGTTATGGCACAGGAGCACTTATTGTGCTAATACAGAGGGAATGGGAGCAACCACTTTAAGGGCTTTCGAACAAAATTAGCTGACTCAATGATGGCAAGATGGAGTGCTCTATTGATTGACTTTTCAGAATTTCCATGTAAGCATTCAAACGATATTCTACTGGGGTTTGGTCCGCTTTCAGAAGGCCCTGCTCATGAGAGTTTAAAACCTAAACGGTGGGGGGGTCAAATGATACACAAGGTAATAACTGTCATGGAATCAGTTGGGAAAGACAAATTCCAGTTGTCAAGTAGAGGTGGGATAGGCTTCACTAAAGAAATTAGCTTCCAGGTATGGACAAAAGTTTGACAGAATAGGACATAATTGGACAGATTAGGGTAGGGAGCTCCAGAAGGAGGGAGAGGCTCTGGAGAAGCCCTGGTGGTGAGTATAGGAGGAGGTGACAGGGGGGGCTAGAGCAGGAGGTCTTGGGAGGAGCGACAAGAACAATTTGGTTGGTATTTTGAGATGAGGTTGGTGATGTAGCTTGGACCTGAGTTGTGGATTGCTTTGTATGTTGTTAGTATTTCAAATTTTGTTTGTTGGGTTATCAGAAACCAGTGAGGAAGAGAGATAACAACGAATTATGAGATGAGAAAGAGGGACCCGTTCCAGCAAAAGTATGTAAGCAAAGGACACACCCCTGCCATGACATAAGTTAGGTGGACCATGAAGAATGAATACCCATAAATGATCACCCTGACTTGTCTGTGGCTACACAGCCCCATACACCACAAATGACGATGCACTGTGTATTCTAACACCATTCTATCGGAATAGCATTAACTTTTTAACTCCAGTTGCTCTTCTATTGGAAAGGATGACCCAGCAGCCTTGGCAGCCCAGGTCCCTGTTGCCATTGTGCCGGTTTTCCTTCATTGGACCACTTTTGGTAGATCCTGACCACTGCAGACTGGGAACATCCCACAAGAGCTGCAGGTTTCAAGTTGCTCTGAATAGGTCTTCTAGTTGTAACTTGGTATTTGACAAAGTCCCTAAAATCTTTACGCTTGCCCATTTTTATTGCTTTCAACACATCAACTTCAGTAACGACATGTTCGCACCCACTTTCAACACTTTCAAGTGCCGTTGTCAGGAGATATGTGTTATTCACTTTACATGTCTGCGGTCCTAATATTAAAGCTGATTGGTGTACATTGTGGATATAAACGGTGCTAAATGAAGTTCTTCTATTAAAGCGGATCTCCACCTACCCCCCCCCCCTTTTTAACCCCTGCTTACCTGGTTGCGGATCCTGCACATTTAAGGTAATCACCTTCCCAGTGGATTCAGTGTTCTCCTGCTGAGATCTACTTCTTTTCTGCCCCCCCACTCAACCCCACACCGCCATCTTGTTCTGTGAGGTTAATGAAAATCTGTCGGCTCCTCTGGGTTCAGCCAGTGGCTTCCGAATAACGCACTGCCTGGCCCTGCCCCCTCCTCCTCTCAATGAAGGACCGGAGGGTTTTCATTAAATAAGAAAAAAATTAAAAAAAGACCAATTTGCACAGCAAAGGGGAGGAGGAGTTGAGAGAAGATGAGCTTTAGTCTTTAAACCCCCCCCCCAGTTCAGTTATAGATGGAGTCTGGTGATGGAGTCACCCGCTGGCTTCTGTCTTTGAGTCTCCAGCAGTTGCATCTCTCTGTCATAGCTGTGTTCTACTTGTAGCTTTGGATCTATCCACTCCGACTGCGGCAATCTTCTATTGAGAGTACAAAACAAATTACAGAAAAAGTCTGAACTTCTCAGACCTGGGAACCCAACCAGATATCTCACCAACATTAGTCGAGAAATAGACCACCAGATGATTGAAGTACATCCTGGAGGCCATTGTATTTTAGGTAAAAAGTGATGGGGAATCCAAATTGATACAATTGTTACCAGAAGAGAAGTAAAGGGGAAATATTAAAATGGGGGCACCCATTTTGGTGACAACTGACCAAGAGAGGAATTCCCCTTACTTTAGAGAGACCCAAAAAATGGCCAAAAGTGTAAGAGGAGGGCGGGAGGAGGACATAAAGCAGAACTTCCCCTTTAGGGTCTTTATCCTCACTGGGAATATTTATCTTTACTTCCTGTCCTGGAGACACAACCAGAAGTGAAATGAAGGGGGTGATTTACTAAAACTGGAGCACACAGGATTATTATTATTACTATACAGGATTTATATAGCGCCAACAGTTTGCGCAGTGCTTTACAATAAAGAAGGGACACAGTACAATTACAATACAGTTCAATACAGAAGGAATAGGAGGGCCCTGCTCGTAGAGCTTACAATCTAAAGGGAGGGGGAGGTGGTACAAAAGGTAATGGCTGCAGGGGATGATCTGATAGAGGTGGCTCAAGCACGGGTCTTAGGTAGAGGTGGGGTAGGCTTCCCTGAATCTGGTGCAGAAGTGCATAGTAACCAATCAGCTTCCAAGTTTTCTTGTCAAAACTGAAGTTAGAAGCTGATTGGTTACCATGCACAGCTGCACTAGATTCTGAGGGCTCCAGTTTTAGTACATTTCCCTCTTCATCTCACTTTCTGTTGTGTTTCCAGCACAGAAAGCAAATAGAAATCTTCCCAGTAAGGAAAGGGGAAGTTCTGCTTTATGTCCTCTTCCCGTCCTCCTCTTACACTTTTGGTCATTTTTGGGGGGACAGGGATGGGGTACCTAAGTTTGGTAGGTACATACTCCTACTTCTGGTTGGATCGCCTAGGCATTTCCACCGGAAGTTCACTCCCACCTGCCGACACAATCTTTGTGGACACCTCACAGGTCCCATGAGGCTACCATTTACACAGCACAGCCACAAGGAGTCACATCCAGCTTTCAACACTAAACATGGTGGCTCCAGGGACCTGAAAACCAGTGAAGAACCGGCCGAATGAGGACAGGGCTGCATTGTTGGACAGGTAAGTGTCCTTTTATTAAAAGCCAGCAGCTATAGTATTTGTAGCTGTTGATATTTAATTTTTAGCAAACACCATGAAGATCCTATATAAGAAGTACTTTAAAGCTGAACTCCAGGAAAGGCAAATATTGTCTAGATCCATTGGTTCTGTGAATTCTTCTTGTATCTTGGTGTGCTTTGAGAATTTCCTCCAGATCTGTGCAGTAATCCAGTGTGAGACTTCCTGTAATAAAGACCGCTCACTGCTGCTCTCTCTCCTTGTGCAGGGTGATTGGTCTTGTCTCCGCCCCCTCCCGTAGTTTCTGCATGCAGCCTGTTGTGGGGGGAGCCTAATGGGTCTCTCCCACAGCTCTGCTCTAAGCACAGGCTATGTATAGTACAGTGACAATATCACTGCTACTTTTACAAGGCAATACCTAGGTTAGTAAAGACATGTGATGCTCACAAAATAGATTTATATTTTTTTGGCTATTAAAAAAATATATCTAAACTAAAGTTTTGTGCCCAGACTTAAGCTTTAAAGTGTCAGCAGTTACCAAAAATTGAATTACCAGCTTTGAGTGGACTGACCCTTTAACTGTCATATCTGTCTAATGGTCCTGTAACTGTCACATATACATTTTATATCATTTGTGCAATTGAAAAAACAGTAAAATCCTCGAACACAGATGTCTTTTATCCTTCTACGCAGAGCGCCAATGCATTCGCTCCATGGGATGATCCCGATCCTAATGGCGAAACCAGAAAAAAATAATAAAACGAATGTACATTCCCCAGTTTTATGTGAATATTTAAAGATTCTTCCACCTATGGCTGTCAGTTTACGGCCCTCCGTCTGCACTGCGCTCCCCCCTCCCCCCCTCCCGCCGCTTCCTCTGAGATATTTTTACAATTACAGTCTAACTACTGTCTCATTGTGCCCAGCACATCCCAGAATTATATTGCTTTTCTTCCCCTTCCAAATGAGAACCAAATGGCAGCAGAGACATCCCACCCCAGGTTCACCGCCTCTCCCAAAAAGCCAGACAGACGCCTGTCCTCCGCTGGGCGCACACAATGTCCCACTGACATGCAACGCTCCCTGTAAACAGCAGCAGGTGTCGCTGAATGAGGAGGGCGAGAGCCACGGCATAAAATCACAACCGTGGACTGTACCCCCTGCTAGAACATGGCACTGGATGTGCTTTACTGCTGCTACCACCCCGGTATAGAGCCGTATCCAATAATCAGATATTTTATTTATTATGGTTGTTTATATAACACTGACAATTTACACAGCACTTTACATTCCCATCAGCCCCTGCCCTCAAAGAGCTTACTGTCTAAGGTCCCTGTGTGACATGCATCCATACACATACTAGGGCCAATTTAGACAGCTACAAGTATGTCATTGGAGTGTGGAAGGAAACTGGAGTAAGCCAACCCAAGCATGCAAACTCCATGCAGAACCAGGACCCCAGTGCTGCAAGGCAGAAGTGCCAACCTCTAAGCCAGGGATATGCAATTAGCGGACCTCCAGCTGTTGCAAAACTACAAGTCCCATCATGCCTTTGCCTATGGGTGTCATGCTTGTGGCTGTCAGAGTCTTGCTATGCCTCATGGGACTTTTCTGCAACATCTGGAGGTCCACTAATTGCATATCCCTGCTCTAAGCCAACTGTCACTCTAAGGCTTCATTTACACGGGACGCTGCTAGAGGCCGGCGCCTAAAACGTCCGGTTTGCTGCGTTTTGCATGCCGCGCTTAGCAGTGTTTTGCCGCGTTTGCGTCAAGGAGCATTTTTGAAATTTTTTTTTTATTAAATGGGAACGCCTGTAAATGAAATGCTCCTAGACACAGGTTACTGCGTTTAGGCGCGTTTATAAGCTGTTTGGCGTTTCAAATGCCTCTGAACTGGCGTCTGAATCCATTTTTTTGCGTTCCAAAAAAAACCTCTAAACTCAGCTGTCTGGAAACGACCTTAAACGACCCTGTGTAAATGTACTGATAAGATAACATAGAGGAAAGTTCAGGGGCAGCTGAAAAAAACGCCCAAATGCCTCTAAACGCCCGTTTACCAGCAGCAGTGTAAATGAGGCCTAAGCATTCTCTTAATGTATTTTGTGAACTGCTGCTAAAAACCTCCCCCATGAAAAGTGTCAGCTGTCAGTTTATTATATTATCTATATAATAACTATACATTTAAAGTGTTTGTAAAGGCAGACTTTTTTTTACCTTACTGCATTCTATGCAGTAAGGTAAAAAACCTTCTGCATGCAGCTTCCCCCACAGTCCCCCTAAATACATACCTGAGTCTGATCGCGATCCAGCGATGTGCATGAGAACCAAGGCTATTTCAGCTCTCTTGTTCCTGATTGCCATTGGCTTTCACTGCTATCAATGAGGCAGTGAGGAGGGAGCAGGGGGTGGGCCGAGCGCTGCTCTGTGTGTCTTATCGACAGGGCTCGGGAGGGAGCACGCACGAGTGCCCCATAGCAAGGGGCTTTTTATGGGGGTACTTGGCGGGAGGGGTGAAGCAAGGAGCGCCGGTGGGGGTCCCCAGAACCCCAGAAGAGGAGGATTGGGGTTGCTCCATGCAAAACCACTGCACAGAGCAGGTAAGTGCCGGTTCACACTGCAGCGACTAGCTCTCCGACTTGTGTCGCTTAACATCAGAAATCCCATTGAAATGAATGAGAGCTGTCTTAATGTACACTACTGAAGTCGCTCCGACTTCAAAAAAGGTTCCTGTACTACTTCAAGGCGACTTCTATTCGACTTGTGCCCATAGAATTCAATGGAAGTCGCCTCCAAGTCGGATCCCCCATCTATATTAAAGCGACTTTACAGGAAAAAGAAAAGATTTTATATAGGTACTCCCAACGAATTACACAGACAACCCCCTCCCTCCCTTCTCTGATTGGCCACAAGTCGCCTGGCATGGAGGTCGCTTCAGGTTGCATTGTAAGTCGCTCAAAGTCACGCTGAAGTCGCTTTGAAGTAGCGTTCAAATCGCCTACCAAAGTCGCCCCTGAAGTCGGATCGCCTATGTGTGAACCGGCCCTAAGTATGACAAAAACAGAACTTTGCAATCACTTTAAACCATCCTTCTTGTCTTTTATCTGTTATATTTGAATCGATTTTATAGGTATTTTTATCATTATGACATTTTTTTCCTGCATTGATTTATTACTAAAATATATGATTTGACAACCATTTGTATAGCAATCATATATGCCATCACTGACCTTCTATTAACAAATGCTCATTGCTTTGCTGTCATCCATGCTTTATGAACCACAGACTGAAAACAGGAATGCAGATCAGGAGTCCTGACTTCACTTGCTGCATGCTTGTTCCAAAGTAGTGACATAGAGTCACCAGGGAACTAGCATTTTTAGGAGTTAAAGTAATATTAAAGTCAATATATATTTTTTTCAAATAACAAACATCATACTTACCTGCTCTGTGTAATGGATTTGCACAGAGCAGCCCATGATCCTCCTTTTCTCGGGTCCCCACTGGCACTCCTGGATGCTACCTCCTTCCAAGTGCCCCCAGAGCAAGCAGCTTGCAATAGGGGCATCTGAGCAAGATCACTCCTGAGCCACGGCTCTGTGTATCCATTCAAACACAGAGCTGTGGCTTGGTATTGCCCCCTCTCGCTCCTCATTGGCTCACTGTGATTGACAGCAATAGGAGCCTGCTGCCTTAGCCAATGAGAAGGGAAAGTCCCAGGAGAGCCGAGGCTCTCATGCACATCAGAGATACAGTGATGAAACCTTGTTCGTACGTCGTTCACTTCAGTCCTGAG
>BLSH010289677.1:1252620-1288246 GCA_018402905.1 Glandirana rugosa
AAAACATCAAAATTCATTAAACGTCTATTTTATTGCTTTTCTTGTTATTATTACCAAATTCCATACAAATTACTTAAAACTACAAAATGATACTTGTCTCTGTGTTCTCTAAAAAAGGCGGTACTGGGAGGTGGGTAGGGGGTGAAACCAAGGGTGGGTGCTCAGAGGTGGGTGGGCAATGGAGACACGAAGTGACTCAGAAGGGGGAGTTCCTGCATCTGTTCTCTTACAAAAAAAAAGCCCTGCAGCTCTGCATTCCGTCTCCTCCGGAGCTACAAATGATCGTGCAGATCATTGTTTTCATTTTTCAGCATTAAAGATATTTATCTGTTTTTGGAAATAAAGGAAAGATAGAGCGATATCAGCTAAATCCCCCACCCAGGGGACGAGTGGAAACAGATGAGCTGTAATCCGAAAGGCATAATAGAAAGGGATAGCAATGATAACAGTAATAAATGACGATTATTACAACCGTCCTACAATGGATCCCATATCATGATTCAAGTCTATGGGTCAGCTACAGAGCAACTCAGACCTGAAATATTTACTTAACTGCTTGCCGTCCAGGGCAGATTTGACACCCCCCCCCCCCCCTATTTAAAATCAGCATTTTTTTTGCTAGAAATGACTTAGAACCACCCAACATTATATATTCTCTGAAAACAGAGGCCATGGAGAATAAAATGGTGTTGCTGCAATTTTTGTATGTCGCATGATATTTGCACAGCCGTTAAAACACAAATCTTTAGGAAAAAATACATTTAAAGTGGTTGTCAAGGCTTGAAAAAAAAAAAACACCTGCAAGACAAAGGCATAATGAGCTAGTAAGCATCGCATACTAGCTCATTATGAAATGCTTACCTTAGATCGACGCTGTTGCAGCGGTCCCCGAGCACCTCTGTGACAGCGACATGCTGTGTCCGTTGTCTTCCGGGATCGCGGGCTCCGACCAATCGCAGCACAGACTTCAGCTCTGTGATTGGCCGGAGCCGCGCTGAAATCACTCCCGCGCACAGGAGTCCTCATTTACGGCAAACTTAGTGAAGAAACGGCCCAGTTGGTCCGTTTCTTCACTGTGCATGTTCTGATGACGTCGGCAAATACAGGGAATATCTCCTAAATGGTGCAAGGTTAGGAGATATTCCCGGGACCTTCAGCTAAGCCTTATTATAGGCTTACCTGTAGTTTAATGTGGTTGTCATGACTTGACAACCAATTTAAATGCATTTTGGTGAACACAAACACAATATAATACCCAATTTTTGGTAAAATATAAAAAATGATGGTGTGTCAAGGAAATGGATACCAAACACGTCAAGATTTAAAATTGCACACGTCTGTGAAATGGCGACGATTTAAACGATTTTAAAGGTTATCAGTTTAGAGTTAGACAAGAGCTCTGTTGCATTGCTTACATATGTGTGCTGGCCCTGTGTCTGTGTGCGGATTTGAATGTGCGTGGGGGGACAGGGTGCTTTCATTTTTTCTTTCTTTATTTATTTAATTTTATTTATTTTTTTTACGCTTTTAATTATTTTTTTTACTTTATTGCTATCACAAGGGGTGAATGAACACCACCTGCGTGATAGCTTGGGCAGAGTCAGGTTTTCTCTATGGGGAGGTCTATAAGACCCCAGATGCCTCCTCTTCCCTCCAACGCAGCCAATCAAACTGAGATCTATTTGATCAACCGCTTTCCTTGCTGTACCAGTCAGCTAAACCCTGAACTGAAACGGGAAGTAACTAAATCCTTGTGGCTTCCAGCTTCATTCATCACAGAGGAGAGGGAGGAACGGACCTACCGATCAACTTCTGCACTACCAGCCTCTTTGGTTTTTCCCAAATGATCAGTGCTGCCAACTATAGCAGCAATACTGATCGGTGTGTTCTGATGGCAGGAAGGCTCCTCACCATCAGAACACAATAGCACAGTAGGAGTCGTAGGCTTCTGCCGAAACGCGTTGGCGCTATTGTTTTATTGTCACTCTGATGTAACCAATAAACTGCACTTCAAGGATTTCAGTGTTTCCGGCTCTTTTTATTGTTCATGCAGTTTGGGTGTGAAAGGATGCACTGAGCTTCGGCACCTGCGAGTAGATCTTGTGCATGGATTGGGTGCCCCCCGCTGTGAGCGCTGTGCCTAATCTATCTATACTGGAGTTTTACCTGTAGAAGAAGCTCAATGTTATCTTATGTGTCCATACACATTAGGACAATTACAGGCATATTTTAAGCTCAGCGTTTAGAGGCAGAACAAGAAAAAACCCTTCTGTTTTGCATTTTTGAGAGCAGTTTTCTGGCAGAAAAAAAAATGCTGGAGGCCCCTAAGCTCTCCTAAACTCCTGTACAAAAATGTCCTATATCTGCCTTTTTTTACTGCCAAAAGAACTGCTGTTTTTTTAAGCCCAGTGTGCATGGAGATTTAGGCCCCTTTCACTCAGGCGGACCGATTGGGTTCACCTGTCAGTTTTTCAGGTGGATCCAATCGGATCCGCCAGTCTCCTCTATAGAGCAGCGGGTTTCAGCGCAGAGGCGTAACTAGGACCTTCAGGGCCCGGTGCAAGAAATTATGAAGGGCCCCGCTGACCCCTGGCCAGGGTTCTTCCCACTGATCCTGGGGCCCTTTAGTCCTATCGCTGGCCCTTTATTACGGTACCACAGCAGGACCCCATTCCTTAATTTTGCAGCGGGCCCCCTTTCTGCCATCTTCGGGTCTCTCCATGGTGGTGAAATGCCAGGGCCCGGTCACAATTGCAACCTTTGCAATCCCGATAGTTCCCTCACTGGGGTCAGTAGATTTTCATTTTTATTTTAATTTTATTATTTTTTTACCATTTCATTTTATTTCTTTTACAATTTTTTCATTTTTTAGGAGCCCTGTTGGGGGGCTTTGATGAGATATCAGGGGTCTAAACAAACCTAAGCCCTCAATCTCCATCTGTGTAGCCTCAACTGCACAGAATGAATGGACAGGAATAACTGTGCACCGAGCCTCCCATTCATTCAGAAATGGAAGTATAGTAAATACAGTTTACTATGCTTCAGTTATGAGTGAACCAATTGGTAACAATCACTGACTCTGTCCATTCAAAAAAGGGAGGAGCCAGTAAATGACAAATTTACCGACCCGTTCCCATCTCTCCATCATGACTCATCTTCTACAGCAACTGGCAGGAGAGAGGAGGAGGGGAAGACAGCAGCTCTGTGGGGGGGACACAGGAACCCTGGGGACAGCAGAATTAAAATGGGTAGGAGGGGTGGCGGGGGCAGCATATATAGGAACCAATCTCCTCTATTGGTTCCACTATATGCCGTCCCCACCATCCCTCCTATTCAGATGTACAAGGGAGGCACACGGGCCCCCTGGAGCATGGGGCACGGTTGCAATTGCAACCCCTATAGTTACCCCCTGTTTCAGCTTTTTACACCCTCCAACATCCAATCTGATCCTATCTGCTAAAAATAGACGGATTTACATTTGACGGCCCATAGAGGAGAGCGGGCTGTGTCCGTGTCTGTTCTGCATAAGGTAAGCGGACACGGACCTGTCATTCGCCTGCTCAGCGGACAGATTCCCCACTGAACAGGCGGATTCCAATGGAGCCCGCCCCATGTGTAAGGAGCCTTACAGTGGTTTGCTTATATCATTTAAATGCCCTGGGTATAGTTATTGTATGCAGAAGTATTAATAATTGCTGAGGCTCCAGTCACACCTGCGCATCTTGTTAAAGTGCACAAAACCCAGTGTTTTTGCATGCATTTACAAAACAAGCTAAAAATGTATTTCTCATTTGCAGTGGCAATCATTGTTAATGGCATTGCAATCACGGTAGGCAGAGGCTCCTTTTGCTGCACGTAACAAATGCGGTAAAACTCACAGCAAAAATCGCACAAACATGAACACAGCAAAAAGGTCTATGAGCTACTTTGCTGTATTTTTCACATATAGGGCAGCCTTAGCAAAATTAATGGCAAAAAAAAATAAATAAAAAAAAATGCGTGTTTGTAAATTACTAGGTGTGAATGGGACCTTAACCACTTGCCGACTGCACCATAGCAGTTTTACTGATACAGGGCAGCCGCACTGCGCAGGATCACACATATATATATATGTATACGTGATCCTGCACTTCTGGGTATTGGGTGCCAGTGCGCGCCGCCAGCTGCAGCAGGAGCTGATTAGCAAATCCCGTGGACTCGATGTCCGCTGTCACCTGCTGATCGTTCTGTACACAGGCAGAACACCGATCTGCCTATATGTAAAGAAGGCAGATTGCTGTTCTGACAGTAGGGAAGGCATTGATCCTGTGTCTCTGCAAAGCAGGAACATGGATCCATGCATTCTCCTAGTAAAAGAATCTCCACCCACAGTATACAAACAGTGGCTAGGCACACAGTCAACACTTTGATCACCCCTGATATTAACCCCTTCCGAACCAGTGTCATTAGTACAGTGACAGTGCATATTTTTAGCACTGATCACTATATTAGTGTCACTGGTCCCCAGAAAAGTGTCAATTAGGTGTCCAATTTGTCCTCCGCAATATCGCAGTCCCGCTATAAGCCGCTGATCGCCACCATTACTAGTAGAAAATAAATAAATAAACATTCCATAGTTTGTAGACGCTACAACTTTTGCGCGAACAAATCAATATACGCTTATTGGAATTTTTTTTTCACCAAATATATGTAGCAGAATACATATTGGCCTAAATTTATGAAGAGATTAGATTTTTTTCAATGATTTTATTGGATATTTTTTATAACAGAAAGTAAAATAATATTGTTTTTTTTCTTTCAAAATTGTAGTTCTTTATATGTTTATAGCGCAAAAAAAAACCCAAAGCAGTGTTCAAATACCACCAAAATAAAGCTCTCTTTGTGGGAAAAAGTGACATATATTTTATTTGAGTACAGCGTCGCACAACCGCACAATTGTCAGTTAAAGTAACGCAGTGCCGTAACGCAAAAAATGGCCTGGTCATGAAGGGGGTAAAACCTTCCGGAGCTGAAATATTTTAGTCTGATACAGATCTGTACAAATGGATTATCAAATGTTTAATATTTTACAGGATTTGTATAGTGACAACAGCACTCTTCATAATAAAGGGAGAGAGTACAGTTACCATACAGTTCAATACAAGAGAATTAGGAGGGCTCTGCTCATGGGAACTTACAATCTAAAAGGTAATTCAGATAATACTTCAAGATTCAGCGGCCCTTATGCAGTGTTACTCCGGGGCCCCATCACTGCTCCTATAGAACACATGGTGAATTGGGTAACATTACGCACAGTAGCACTTCATGTGAGTGACAAGCAGGGCTGGTTAATGGGCCGTTCACCTGCAGCAGAGCCAGGCCTGTGTGTGTGGCCTCCCAGCTTGGAGAGGAAATGCCCCATGACCCCAGGCAGCGGCCAGGCTCAGTCAGATAACACAGATCTGTGTATTTTTCTTCTTGTGGGGCCTGCAGAAAGTGTGAATATGAATGATTTGTGTGCCTTTCCTGCAGACCCCCCAGCCGCTCCACCTTCTGCCATATATCTCCTGGTGAGTCCTCAGCATATGATTTGTCTCCAGTGTCCGAAAATATTGAAGATGGCTCAGGAAGGATATGCAGCTAAAAATACATACTGTAACCTTTTTTTCGGGTGCAGTAATGGCACGTTTTTCAGGCCAAGGGAAATAAGTGGAAATGGACCAGAACCATGCATATGTTTTGTGTATCTGCACCAGTAACATTTTCTAGGTCATCCCAGGTAGACAAGAAAGCATATGAAAACTATGGCAAAGAGATCTTGAAGCATCATACAAGCAATTCTATGGCTTAGTGGTTAGCACTTATGCCTTGCAGTACTGGGGTCATCAGTTTGAATCCCAACCAGGACACTGTGTGCATGCAGTTTGCTTGTTCTACCTGTTCTTGCATGAGTTTTCCCCATACTTCAAAAACATGCTTGTAGGTAAATTGACCCTACTTCCCACCCTTTTCTCCTTTTGTGCTCTGATTCAAAGAAGATCTACCTTATCTTTATCATTACACCCATATGGTTTTCTACTTGCCCTGTCTCCCAATTAAATCCAATGTTGGTGTATTTACAAGAATAATATGTGTATCCTTCTAGATAAGCCTTTCTCGACCCTTTTACCCTGAAGAAACCCTTGAAATAAAATTCAGGTCTTAGAGAACCCCTGTTGAAATCATATTATTGGTTCAGTAGGAATAATTCCCCATAGATTGGTCACCAGTGGGAGGAATACCCCACTTAAAATGGTGGTTAGAATGCCATCTTTAGAGTCAGTTAAAAAAGATCATTGGTAACGTGCTACGGTCTCTTCCAAGTGGCAATGGACTTGGAAATATAAGGGCATTATTAGATGAGAGGTCAGTTAGTCACAGCTCACGGAATCGCTTGCAACCAATGTAGGGTCCCAAGGGTTCCACAGAACCCTGGCTGAGAATGGCTGCTCTAGACATTCCCTTAGGTACATGGGATTTATGTATCTTTCTATGTACAACTGATCTTTACATTACCCTTATATTAGAAGAATGTACATAACACCCGGATTGCTATGTATCTTCTCACACATCAACCAGGATGAACATTTGTAGACATGCATTCTACCCTCCTTGTCTCCCATGACCCGTTCCCAAAAGATTGTGCTCCCATTTCAACCCCCTCCCCTTTTTTCTTGTTTTTCTTAAAAACCCAAATTAAGAATTTGCATAAAGTGTCCTTAGTATGATATTCTTTGATGGCTGCCTCACCTCCTATCTGCTCCAGCACCAATTTGATAAGTGCTTGGAGTCCTCGGGGAGGAAAATTCAATAGGAATATGAATTCATACAAGTAGCTGACTCAGCCCAACAGGATCCATCTATAATTACAGTGGCTAGTGCTTTTGGGGTTCCTTGGTTCAAACTGCTGACCTTGAGGGCAGGGACTCATGTGAATGTACAATGCGTAAAGTGCTGCATAAATTGAGAGTGGGAAGGATAGACTGTTGAAGGCACATAGAATTGTATAGTCACAATGAACTTTGGTCATAAGGCAGCAGGATAAATGGGGGATAGGTTATTGAATACTTACCTTACATTTGCTAATAATTGCTATAGACCAGCCTTTCTCAAGCTTTTTACCCCAGAGGAACCCTTCAAAAAATGTTCAGGTCTTGAAGAACCCTTATTAAAACCAATTTGTTGGCGAGAATGCTCCTTACATTGGTGGCCAGATGGAAGAACTCCCCTTACATTGGTGGCCAGTGGGAAGAATGCCCCTTACATTGGTGGCCAGTGGGAAGAATGCCCCTTACATCAGGGGTCAATGGGAAGAACGCCCCTTACATTGGTGGTCTGGTCAGTTGGAAGAATGCTCTTTATATTGATAAAAAAACAAAAGGGAAGAAAAAACAAGAGAGGGGCAAACCGACCTAGTGCAATACCGTTTAAAAGATTTATTAAAAATAATATAATTAAAATATACTCACAAACAGAGCAATGTAAAAGACAAAACAAGATGAAAAGTGGTCGCTATGCTCAGGGGGCTCTGAGAAAGAGGGTTCGCCCTGGAAACGCGCCCTGGACACCATCCGGTCCCCCTGCTGAGGTGGAGATCCGTAGGTACCTTGGAGGCACAGCGACCACTTTTCATCTTGTTTTGTCTTTTACATTGCTCTGTTTGTGAGTATATTTTAATTATATTATTTTTAATAAATCTTTTAAACGGAATTGCACTAGGTCGGTGCGCCCCTCTCTTGTTTTTTCTTCCCTAGTGCTTTTGGGTGCCTATGATCCCGAGGAGGGCTGCAAGACCATTGAGTGTGGAGGGATACTCACATCTATAGAGATTTTTTAGTTCTTTGCCATATTGCATGGCTCTTGGTTGATAAACCCAAGCGCAGGAAGTTTGGGTTTTGCTTTATATTGATGGTCACTAGGATGAATACTCCTTACATTGGTGGTCAGTAGGAAGAATGCGCCTTACATTGGTGATCAGTGGGAAGAATGCTCCTTACATTAGTGGTCAGTAGGACAAATGTTTCTTACATTGGTGGTCAGTAGGAAGAACGCTCCTTAAATTGGTGATCAGTAGGAAGAATGCACCTTACATTGGTGCTCAGTGGGAAGAATGCCCCTTGCATTGGTGATCAGTGAGAAGAATGCTCCTTGCATTGGTAGCCAGGCAAAAGAATGCCCTCCTTATAATTGTGGTCAGACTGCCACCCTTACAGATAGCACCCTTAGGAACCATTAAGCAAGAGGTCAGTCAACCACAGGTCAAGGAACCCTTAGCAACCTCTGGAGGAACTCTAAGGTTCCACAGAATCCTGGATCAGAATGGCTGCAATAGACAGTCATTTGCTCAGCTTTCATGAAAATAATTTTACTATTGCTGATTTGTTCTAAGCTTTAATTTTTAACTGCACGTAAACACCCAAAGTCCCAAAAACAAAAACAAAGTCCCAACATAACCTTATTTGTCTGGCCAGACATTTAGGAACTTGTAGTCCTACAACTTCAGTAGCAGCACAAGCTGCATGTGATCAGCGCAGAAGTATGTCTTTTTGGATTCCTTGGCATATGAAGCTTCCTGGATGACAGATTTTTCCATTATCTGAGAAAATGTATATTATTACACTTCAAATTTCCCTGCAGTGCTGATTTTGCACCACTTATTGAACAATTCCAATCAAAGCAAAGTTCCAGTAAACTTGCATAATATTGATATTGTATTTCTTTGCTATATTTGTGAGTTCCAGGAGTACTTGCAGCAAAGCTTCCAATTCTTGACTTGATAGCGCTGGATACATTTTGTTCCATTTTTGGCGCAGATCACCCAGTCTGCAGTACACAATGTAATCTGGAACAAGCTATGAATCATATGAGTTATAAGCAGGCCTTAGAGAAGCCTTTCTCAACACAGAGGAACCCTTGAAATACATTTCTGGTCTCGGAACGCCTGCTAAAAATGACTATATCTATAACTCATGATACATTAGTGTGATGGTCAGTGAGAAGAATGCTCCTTACACTTGTGGTCATTGGGAAGAATTACCCCCTTACAGATAGCTAAAAAGATCAATGGTGTCAGTGGGAACTTATCGGAGAGGCAAAAGCAACCCCTAGCAAACTTTGGAGAAACCCCTGGGTCCCATGGAACCCCAGTTGGGAAACCTTACCTTAGATTGAAATCTAATGTAAGTCTATAGCTTTATTTTTTGGCCAAAATAACATTTACAATACACATGCCTATAAAAGCCATTAGCCTTTGTCTATATGTTCAATATTTATTTTCCCCTTAAAATATGATCCTCGCATTGACCATAAGATCTCACTGTCTGACCTTATCAGTTTGCCACTGATTCTTCATGGCTTCCGAGTACTATAGTAACATGGGCTTCTGAATATTGGATCCATAATCTTTGTAAAGGTTTGACATCAGCAAAATACTTGTGTGAGAAGTCTTTTATAGAAGCAGCCAGGCCCAGACTCATAGGCTGCATGCTAGTATTGGCACAGTGGCTTCAGTTGCAGGGAAGCTGAAATGGTTCAGGTTCACTGTCTCAGAACAAGTATGCAGCAGATACGAAGAGTAGCTACGTTTATGAAAGGTTCATCATACAAGGATCTTTCCGTATGATAGATACTTGTGACGATGTTTGTATATGGGGGTTGTGTGTTATGTACAGAACTGTTTTGATATGTTATTTTTCTATTCTTTTTCATTTAGGATGATGCATGCAAAATGTCATAGAATCAAAATGGACAAGCTGTAGATCACCAGGTGCTTAAGCACCACAAAGCCCAACTGCTTTGGCCAGGCAAAATCCGGCCACAAAATGATGGAGTTCAGGCGAGGCATTCTTTAACTTTTAGTTCCACGTGACTTAGGTGTGTGAAGGTGGTGTAGAATTGGCTAGAAGGGAATATTGGTGTTTGTAGGTTCTCAGCTCTTGGCCAGTTTGCTTCCAACTGATTGGCAGAGATTTCTGGGACTTGTTTCTAAAGTGTTGGAAAACAGGGGATTGTCTAAGACTCTGCCCAGCAGGATATGCCAGAACTTGTATATTTACAATATTTCTAGTGCACTGATGTCCTGAGTGATCAAATGGTCGGACATGCCATAAAGTGATAAAGAAGCGGGGACATGCCATGTGTTGGGGCCTAATATGCGATATAGTGACAAGAGAAAGTTTGTCTATACAGAAAGGGACAACAGAGCTGGAAAACGTACTTCTGTGAAGCTGCTGCCACTCTCCTGTTATTGAGTATAAATTGTTCCTCTTCCTCCTCCTTTTCCCATTCCTCTCTCCCTCTCCTCCTCACTCTCTGTCTCCAGCTCCCACTTGGATTGAGGTATGTGGAGGGTAATGAGTTTTTCCTCCCTGGCTTCTGGTTGGAAGTCCTGCAGACTGAGAGAATTGTGTTACTGGGAGTCTGCCATTCACATCAGCTCCTTTCATTAGTCTGCCTCCTTCCCTGCTCCGTTCCTCTCTGTCTGTGTATTCTGGTCTGGTCTTTTCCTGTTCCCCAGAACTTCCACCTTCTTTACCTTCACATTCCCCTGATCTTTCAACATATCTACCTTTACATTCCCCTGATCTTTTAATGTAACTATCATCACATTCCCCTGATCTTTTACGTATCTAAATTCATATTCTTCTGACCTTTCAACGTGTCTACCTTCACATTCCCCTGATCTTTCAACATATCTGTCTTCACATTCCCTTGATTTTTTACAATTCATATTCTCCTGATCTTTCAATGTATCAATCTTTATATTCTTCTGATCTTTCAAGGTATCTACCTTCGCAATCCCCTGATCTTTCAATGTATCTACCTTCACATTCTCCTGATCTTTCAATGTATCTACCTTCACATTCTCCTGATCTTTCAACTATTTACCTTCAAATTCCTGTGATCTTTTATGAATCTAAAGTCATATTCTTCTGATATTTCAACATATCTACCCTCACATTCCCCTAATGTTGTATCTGAATTCATATTCTCCTGATATTTCAATATATCTACCTTTACATTCCTCTGATCTTTCAATGTATTTACCTTCATATTCCCCTCATCTTCCAAAGTATCTACTTTCACATACCCTCAATCTTCCAGCTTCTATTCTTTCACCCTACTCTTCCCCTATTCCCCTAACAATTTGCCACTTGATCACATCTACTCCACTTACCTAATTTTCCTTTACTTCTATTCTCTTGGCCTTTCACCTTCCCTTTCCTTCTATACACCTGACCTTCCACCTCTTCGTAACCATTCCCCTAACCTACCACCCTAGGTTTCTCGTTATTGTTCCTAACTTTAAATTTCCCCTCTGTTCTCCTGACATTCCAAAATCTAATTTTGCCTATTCTCCAATCTTTCTCCAATCTTTCCTGACCTTCCCCCTTCCCATCCCTTCTATAAACTTGATCTTCCTCTTATCTGCTATTCCTCTGACCTTCCACCTTTCTTTCCCCTCTGTTGTCCTGACCTTCAAAAGTCTGTTCCCTTCTCTTCTCCTGGTGTTCAACTTTGTCATTCTTTCTATTCTCCAACCTTGCTCCTTATTGTCCCCTCTATCCCATAACTTACCATCTTATCTTCCCCCGGTTCCCCTGTCCTACTATATTCTTATCCCTCATATTCCTTGACCTTTCAAGTTTTCTTCAATTGATTCAATCTATTCTTCTATCTCTTGCCCCCATTTCCCTAACCTCTCCTACTTTTTTTTCACCTCTATTGCTTTGAATTTCCATCTTCTTATCTCTCCTATTCCTCAGACCTTCCATCTTCCTATCATTCCTATTCCTTGACCTCACTTTTTTTTTTTACCCGATCTTCCAACCCCCCACCACCTTCCACCTTCATTTCCCTTCAATCTCTTTACCCTTTCATTTTCTCATCCTCTTTCCTCCCCTCACCCTCTGCATTCTACCCTTCTATTTTCTTGTCCTTACACCTTTCTCCCCCTTCCCTGGCCTTCCTTTTTCTCTTCCCTTATTCTCCATTATCATCCTCTGTCTCTTCTCCACTATTCCCTGATCATCCTAATTCTCTTCCTTTCTATTCCCATGACCTCCCTCTTTCACCTACACCTTTTTGCATACTGGTTTTTGGCAGTTTAGACAAATCTCAGACAGCAGTCGTCTGATATTACACTAATGTATATGTAATTCCTATTTCTGTCTCCATACCCTCAGATCTGTCACTGCCATCCCACCTCGCTTTCCATGCAAACATAGGCAATCTCTTGGAGCTCTGCCATGATGCATCTCTCTTACACTATGCAATATCTGGTTATGTGAAGAACCCATATTTTGCATGTAGAAATCACTGCCTAAAATATTTCAAGTTGTTTAAGCATTAATGACAGAAAGTCTACATCTAAACTGTGGGGAATAATTGAAAGATATTTAATATAGGGTATAATTCTGTCTTTGAGGCCATTTGCTACTAAGATGTTATCCTGATGAACATCCATAATTGGACCACCAGAAAATTCTCTTTCTTAGCAGCCTTTAGCTAGCTCCTCAACAGATTGGCCACCGTAATTTGACAGATATGAGTGCTCAGAGTTTACGATTTGGTGGACAATGGAAGCAGGAATTTAAGCCAATCGAGACCACAAATTATTGATATATGCAGGTAATATCTGAGCTAATATTGGCCTTGGGGCTCAAAGGTTTGAGATTGCTCTCAAATAGAATACAGGGTGCCCCCAAAGCAGGAACCAAAGTTTGGAAAACACCCAAGTGAACAAAATCTAAAGACCAGACCAATGAACCAAAAGTCCTAAAGCTTTAATATATTCAACAGGACATTCCAAAACATCCAATGAGGGGCCCAGAAGTACCTCTCTTCTCCGGGGCTCGGACACTGTACTTGGGTCTAAGGAAGACTCAAAATGGCAGAATTGCCACAATAACTTTGTTTGAAAAATCAAACAAAGTGAAAAGTGTAAAGTGCCCAAGAGCAAAACAGCAGCAGCACAAGGGCCCTTGAAACATGTTGGCAGTTTTGCATTGTCCTGCTGAAACACAAACCAATTTTAAAAGTGTTTTGACTGGTCTGGAGCTTTCTTTGAACTTGTACATATCGTTTCTGAACTTCTGGCCCTTTGATTTGGTGGCCAACCTCACTGGATCCATTGTGCCTCAAATGGGCATGAAGTTTATTTTTTGATGTCTGTGTTCACTTGGGAAGATTTCACCTAGCTTCCTATTCCAGAGATACAACTGGAAGTGAGAAGAAATCCCCCCAAAGTGAGTAGAATCCTCCTAGTTATCACCGAAACAGGGGTCCCCGTTGGAACATTTACACTTACCTTCTGTGACAACTGTAAAATTTTGGTTTCCTATTACTCTCTGTCTTGATAATAAAGGTCACAAAAAACAAATTGACTCGGCGAATCTACTTGGCAGGGGCACAGATAGCAAAAAAAAAATGGGGAGATGACTGCGTGGTGCTGGAATAATGGGATTATCCTATTGGTATTATTATCCAATACTGCTGCAGTGGTGTTTAAACACATGGGTTGATTTACTAAAGGCAAACAGACTGTGCACTTTACAAAGTGCAGTTGCTCCAGAGCTTAGTGAATTAGGTAATCCTTCACTTTGCAAGGAAATCCAATCACATGCAAGGAAAAAAAAACAAGCATTTTTGCTTGCACATGATTGGATGAGGAAAGTCAGGAAAGTTTCTTCCCATTTACTAAGCTTTGCAAAGTGCACAGTGTATTTGCCTTTAGTAAATCAACCCCATAGTGTCTGGAATCTGGACTGGCAGCTTCTACATACCAAAGGATTTCTGCAGTTTTCTTGGTTAGTAATGCAATTAAATAAATCTGAGATTGAAACACCACACTATGAGTTATTAGTCTAGATACAGTATAGATTAAAGGAGAAGTAGGGTCAAAGCTATTTTGGCTGTACTTTTCCTGTAGGTCACAGGAGTGCAGTTCGTTATGCACTCCTGTGACCCATTTTCAGCAGACAGGGGGCTAAAGCCTGTTGTCGGCTGACATCACTCAGATGGTCAAGGCTTTGGAAAGATCCCAACTTTACAGTCAAGATCCACCTAGATGCCTGAACTGGTGAGCCACTGAAAGCCTAACCCTGCGGCTCCCTCCCCTTCCACAGCCCAGCACTCCAGTGAGTACTGGAGGGACAGAGCAGAGAGCTGCTGACTGTCAGTCATCTCTCTCTGCTCACTGAAGGCTGAGAACTGAGCAATCACTGGTCTTTGATCACTTAGTTCTCAGTGCAGAGCTGTTGGGGGACAGATGCAGCATCCACCTAGGTGAGTGTACTTTTTTATTTAACCCAATCCCATATTTCTCTTTTAATTCTAATGTAATGTCAATTAGATGACTTTATAAAAGAGAGAACATGTTGCAGGGGCCAGAACACCACATACACTATATTACCAAAGTATTGGGACACCTGCCATTACACCCACATGAACTTTAATGGCATCCCAGTCTTAGTCCGTAGGGCTCAATATTGAGTTGGCCCACCCTTTGCAGCTATAACAGCTTCAACTCTTCTGGGAAGGCTGTCCACAAGGTTTAGGAGTGTCTATGGGAATGTTTGACCATTCCTCCAGAAGTGCATTTGTGAGGTCAGGCACTGATGTTGTACGAGAAGGTCTGGCTCGCAGTCGCCACTCTAATTCATCCCAAAGGTGTTCTATCGGGTTAAGGTCAGGACTCTGTGCAGGCCAGTCAAGTTCCTCCACCCCACACTCGCTCATCCATGTCTTTATGGACCTTGCTTTGTGCACTGGTCCAAATCATTTGGTTGAGGGGGGATTATGGTGTGGGGTTGTTTTTCAGGGGTTGGGCTTGGCCCCTTAGTTCCAGTGAAGAAAACTCTTAAGGCATCAGCATACCAAGGCTTTTTGGACAATTTCATGCTCCCAACTTCGTGGGAACAGTTTGGGAATGGCCTCTTCCTGTTCCAACATGACTGCCCACCACTGCACAAAGCACAGTCCATAAAGACATGGATGAGAGAGTTTGGGGTGGAGAAACTTGACTGGCCTGCACAGAGTCCTGACCTCAACCTGATAGAACACCTTTGGGATGAATTAGAGTGCAGACTGCAAGCCACGCCTTCTCATCCAACGTCAGTGCCTGACCTCCCAAAGTGCTTCTGGAAGAATGGTCAAACATTCCCATAGACACTCCTAAACCTTGTGGACAGCCTTCCCAGAAGAGTTGAAGCTGTTATAGCTGCAAAGGGTGGAACAACTCATTACTGAACCCTACGGACTAAGATTGGGATGCCATTAAAGCTCATGTGTGTGTAAAGGCAGGCGTCCCAATACTTTTGGTAATATACTGCGTGTTACATCCCTATTCTAGTCCAGTCTGTCTACATTGCTTTTCTATTTTGCAGCCCTGATGAAGGAGGGTGAATATTGTCCCCCAAAATGTGGCAACTCTTTTATAAAGTCATCTACTTGATATTATATTGGAATAAATTTAAATCTGCAGTATTAGGTATTAAATCCTAGTATGGTGCTTCAATCTCAGATTTATTTAGTAGCAAAAAAAAAGAGAAAAAAAGAAACAAAAAAGGTGGTTCTAACCATTCCCTACATTGTTCAAAAACTAAACTAAAAAAAAAAAAATAAAAAATAAAAAAAGTTTTGGCTATACATTTTTATAGATGTCTTTTTTCCACTTGGAGAGCAGTCAGTGGTGTATTGCTCCCATATGAAATGATAGGGACGTGTCCTTCGCCTACAGATTTTGGCACTATAAATTGACCCTCTTTCCCATAGTTGGGGATACATGAACATAGGATAGTGTACAGGATATTCTCTTGTATAAGCACTTTTCCTTGGTTGGGTACAGGGAAGGGTGTATTCGGGGCTCCTTGCTGATGGATATTACAGACTTCACTGGCATTTTTACTGTGAAATATTTACAGCTGCCAGTTTCCATTCTCTCAGCCCTGCGACGTCCAGACACCTGCGAGTCTCTGCAAACCTCAGAAATTCTCAGTGAGGCACCGTAGACTGAGGCGTGAGTACGCCCTGTGTCTCTGCAATGCTCTGCAGCTGTGTGATCCTCTGCGATGCTCTGCAGCTGTGTGATCCTCTGCAATGCTCTGCAGCGTTGTGATCCTCTGCGATGCTCAGCAGCGTTGTGATCCTCTGCGATGCTCTGCAGCTGTGTGATCCTCTGCAATGTTCTGCAGCTGTGTGATCCTCTGCAATGCTCTGCAGCTGTGTGATCCTCTGCAATGCTCTGCAGTGTTGTGATCCTCTGCGATGCTCTGCAGCTGTGTGATCCTCTGCAATGTTCTGCAGCTGTGTGATCCTCTGCAATGCTCTGCAGCTTTGTGATCCTCTGCAATGCTCTGCAGCAGGCCACCACTCTGCAGCTCTGTACTTCTCTGCAATCATCTGCAGCTTCTCTACAATGCTTTGCTCCTAAATGTGGGGGGCCTTTTAACATGCTCTAAGGTGAGGTGCACCTCTTCAAAGAATATGTAAGGATACGAAAGCTTATAATAAGAGTTATGTGTAGGCAGGCCCGGGACAAGGGGTGGGCGGGAGAGGTGGCTGTCCTGGGCACTGTGGTATCATGAGAGAGGATTAGTGGAGAGGAGATTTGTGTTGGTAGGGGGAATTTAGGGGGTGGTTTATTTGGGGGGGGGTTGATTTGTGCGGGGGGGGGATTTGCAGAAAGAGAGGGGATTTGAGCTGGGAGGGGGAATGGGGGAGGGAGGCAAAGATTTGTGCTGTTCATCGGGGGGTGGATTTTTCCTGGGAGGAGGGAGAAATTATGCTTAGAGGATAAGCATGCAGAGTTGTGCTCATTTTTATTTTTGGGGGGGGGTGTGGGGTTTGCTGACATATAATACTCACACGTCTCGGGGGGGCGGGCACAGCTTGGCATGTTCACCCTTAGCTCTACATGATCTTGCCCCGGCACTGCTTGTAGGTACCCTGAATATCTCCTAAAACTGTGCCATTCATGGGCGTCCTGGAATCAGGGATTAGATCAGGGGTTCCCCACTTGGTCCTTATCCTCTTGAGCCATGTATGCAGTTTCTGACCATCTCCTGTATCATGTCCACATCTCTGACCATCTCCTGTAGTATGCCCGCATCTCTGACCATCTCCTGTAGTATGTCCGCATCTCTGACCATCTCCTGTAGTATGTCCGCATCTCTGACCATCTCCTGTAGTATGTCCGCATCTCTGACCATCTCCTCTAGTATGTCCGCATCTCTGACCATCTCCTGTAGTATGTCCGCATCTCTGACCATCTCCTGTACCATGTCTGCAGTCTCTGACCATCTCCTGCATCATGTCCGCGTCTCTGACCATCTCCTGTAATATGTCCGCATCTCTGATCATCTCCTGTACCATGTCTGCAGTCTCTGACCATCTCCTGTATCATGTCCACATCTCTGACCATCTCCTGTACCATGTCTGCAGTCTCTGACCATCTCCTGTATCATGTCCACAGTCTCTGACCATCTTCTGTACTATGTCTGCAGTCTCTGATTGTGATAATGTGATAATGACATTGTCAAAAAGGAACAGAGCACGGGTGACCTTAAAATGATCCCCCCCCACCCCCGAAAAAAGTTCTGCGTACACCCATGGTGCCATTTAGGAGGTATTCTGATTGGCCCCAGCAAATGACGTCACTGCGCATGCGCAGTGCACTCTGCATCAAGGTACACTGTGCCGCGAATGCAGAGAACGCCATGCCGTGAACTTGATGTCATCATGGCCCGGCCATTGAAATAGCTGGAGAGCACAAACCTGAAAGGAAGAGTGGGTAAAGATGGTGACAACAGAAATTCTCCCAAAAAACACTCCAGTGCTAAATCCAGGGGTTTTCCCTTTTGCAGCGCTTCAAAGTGCAATGCCTCTTTAGGTTGGAGCCCTCCTCAGACTGGGGAAACTTCAACAAACTGTAAAAAAACACACAAGAGGGTGCAAAGACCTGGTGCAGGACTAGCTCTGAGGAAGGGGGTCTGTCCCTCAAAACGCGTCAACCATCCAGTCGGGTTTGGTCCTATGATGGGCACATCGCGTCCGGCTGAAGCATTTGTGATATATGCTTTTTGAATCTATTTGTCTTACGTGTCAAAAAAACGTGTTTATGGTAATGCGCAAGGTGCTTGCACCCTCCTGTGTGTTCTTTGCAGTTTTTAAGATGGCGACAGCTCAGTGCTAGAGGGCTTCATTTAAAGGGTAAGTCTGGCATTGTGTGCTAGTAGTATGTGGTTTATGGCATAAACCCTCAGGGACCCAATTAAAAAAAAATCAGTAGCGTTGGCTACAGCTTTAAATATGCAACTTTCATTAAAATAATATCTGGTGATCCGGACATGAAGGTCCTAGTTCAGGCACTTCCACAACACCCTGTCCTCCCCTTGAGTTGTCACCCGGTCCCTCACTCTTCCAATGGAGACTATAGCAGGTTGCTCAGGCATGTCTCAGTGTTGTCACCATCAGGAACCCGTCCTGAGAAATGAAGTAATGTGGGAGTGCATTTAGGAAAGAAGTGGCCCAATGAGGATGCAGGGAATCAGCAGCACTATGGAAAAAAAAAAATGGCAGTTTATGCTGCACAGTGCTTGATTAAACTCAGGGGTTTATTTACTAAAGGAAAATAGACTGTGCACTTTGCAAGTTCAGTTGTTCCAGAGCTTAGTAAATAAGGTAAAGCTTCACTTTTCAAAGAATACCAAATCATATGCAAAAAAAACAGCATTATTGCTTGCACATGATTGGATGATGGAAGTCAGCAGAGCTTTCCCTCATTTACTAAGCTCTGGAGCAACTGCTCTTGCAGAGTGCAAATGCACTTTGCAAAGTTCATAATCTATTTGCATTTAGTAAATCAACCCCTAATGGCAGGAATACATGATAAGAATATCGTCTGAAAATTTCCGTTCTGTCAATGATCGGCCGATATTCTAACCGTTGATGCCCAGCAAGTAATACCCAATATCGAAATCATGAACGATTGAAAAAATGGAAAATTTGTGTCGTATCGTTTGCGAACGAATGATATTCTATGCGTTGGTGTGAAGGTCGGCAGTAAAAAATCTCTTGAGCATATCACGTATAAGCGGAACATTTTCGACCACTGACCGCTCGGCGGTCGAGCTATTGGTCGATTTTCTACCCATGTACTCCTGCAACGTTTTCGACCACCAACCGCTGTTTCATGTGTCCGCGATCAAGCGATTGGCCGATTTTCTACCCGTGTATTCCTGCAACGTTTTCGACCACCAACCGCTGTTTCGTTTGTCGGCGGTCTAGCGATTGGCCGATCTTCTAACCGTGTATTCCTGCTATAAATTTCTCTGCATGGAGATATCTGTGTGCAATGCTCTGCAACAATGGGCCTCTGTACAGTTGTAATGCTGCACGTCACTGACCACACGTAGGACGGTAATGTCACTGGTGGGCCTGCAGCCAGACAATATAAGGAGAGGTCACAGGAGGTGACTCAACTCCATGAGGGGCTTTTAAAAAACAAAAGAATATCATCTGTATCTCTTCGCCTTTCCCGTTTGTTTCTACTGCTTTCTTCAAAAAAGAATTCAAATTCTTTTTCTTATCTTTTTAAGAGATGCACACATGAATGTGAGCTGCAATCAAAACAGGTTATTCTAGTTTAGGGTAGAATAGGGGGATAGAACCTCAGTAAGGTTTCTATCTGTATTCCACTGGGAGATGTCCCACCACGTTCTGTCCCACCACATAAGGCAGGGTTCTGACCTTTGTATGTCAGGAACGTGCGCAAAATTGCATGCTTTCCAGGTATGCACTTCACTTTGGCAGACACGCGGTGGTGCAATTAATTGGTAACGGCACCCCATGCATCTGCAAACCCGGACACCAAAACTACAGGTCCAGGTATTTCTAAAGCCACATAAACTTAAAAAGTTCTTATTTAAATTTGTTTTCAGTATTATGTCTCCCAGGGGACAAAGAACATGTAGTATTTTGTCCCGTGTCCCTATGGGCTTTGTAAAATTAACTACTAACTATGAAGTTGGACACGGTTCCACACCTTCCTTCGCAGCTGTCCGACAACGTAACTAGCAAGGAGACAGCTGTTTGATTACCCAGTGCATATCAGCCTCCCAACCCTCTCCTCTGCTTGTCTCAGGCAAGTGCTTAGAGCTGAGACAAGTGCTGGATAATAAGCAGCTATCTCCTTGTATTGTCACACAGCTGTGGAGGAAGGGGTGATGCCCTGTACAACAACATAGCTAGCAAGGAGATGGGTGCTTTATAACCAATGCTTATCTCAGCTCTAAGCACTTGTCTGGGACAAGCGAAGGAAAAAGGAATGCTGAGGGACGGGAGGCTGACGCGCCAGTTATCAAACAGCTGTCTCCTTGCTAGCAACGTTGTCAGACAGCTGTGAAGGAAGGAGTGGCGCCCTGTTCGACTTCCTAGCTAGCAACGAGATGGCTGATTTATAAGAGGTGCTTGTCTCAGCTCTAAACATTTGCCTGAGACAAGCAGAGGAAAGAGGAATGCAGCAGGTTGGGAGGTCGATAGACACCAACTATCAAGTCTCTTTGCTAGTTACGTTGTCAGGTGACTGCAGAGGGATAGGGGCACCCTGCTGACCTCGTAGTAAGGCTTACAAAGCATGCAGGAACATGGGGCAAAATATTACACGTTTCTTGTCCCCTGTGGGACAGAACATCGAAAAAAATTGAAGCGAAAGTCCTTCTTTATGCTTTAATGAAGGAGAAATGTGTGAACCTCTGAAACGCGTTGGCCTGTTTATATTGTTGATCATTCAATAAAATATACCTCTGGACTTACCAATAGCGTGATGCTCTTGCTATGTTTTACATTTCTGGATCTTTCTCAAGACCCCTTCCTATGATTGGGGGGTCTTTTGTCACATGGAAGCAGCCTCACTAAAGCGATTGCCCATCGTAGGCCTTCATATGATGCCCTGGGCTTTAAGTGGTGATTTCTGAATGATGGGTGCAGCTCCAGTCTCTCCCACGTGATCAGGGAACCGGAGAATGAAACCGCTCGCAGCAGCGGTTTACCATAGAGCTGGCCGTGGACCAGATGGTCCCCAGCTATCTCTATGACCCTCTGAGGCCAGAAGGGACATCATGATGTTGCTCCCTGCGCTGGCAGATGTTAACACTGCCGTTTTTTTTGCTGGAACGTCTGAGATTGATTTTTTTGTCATACAATGTTGTCTATTAATATTAAGGGCTCTAACACCTCTTATGCGTGTGCTATTGACAGATCTTACCAGAATAAGTGGCCCCATTTGAAGATCTCCCTTCTACTCTTGATCTGGTGACAGCTGGCAGATTTTAGATTTGCCCTCATTTCTTATCCTGGTGACAGCAATGTAGCACCAATAATCATTCCACATTCCAATTTGCACATATGATGCATCGTCACCACTGGTATGTTTGGACAAAAAACAACTGAACCTCTTGACCATGTCTATATGCTTTATTCATTGAGTATGCATTGAGCTGCATGTTTGACTTTTTGGATAATTGCCATAACCGGCTAGTATATTTCAGAGAGTGGCCTCTGAGCTTATGTGTATGCGAGGACAGCAATGTTACTTATTACACACTGGCTTAGTAGTGCAGTACAATGACTCTCACTGACCCTCTTATATGAGTGCATAACTAAAGCCAGAGTCATAGCTCAGTTCATACGCTTCCATTGAAAATAGACTTGGTAGTGTAAGTGGGCTTATCTTGCAACTGGTTATCTTGCAACAGCAAAGAAATTTGCTTTGCTGTCTGACCTACAGATAGCCAGTAGAGAGTATATCTATATAAGTCATGAAAAATGGTCTTGAAAATGTGACACAGCAAACAGACAAAGATGTAAAACCATGTGCGAAATTGCTTTTTGCTAACAGTTACAATTGGAACGTCAACTTAAAACTCGTTTATTGAGAGCCAAAATGGTCTAGATGTGACTTCTCCTTGCTCACCTCCTTTTTTTGTCTTTTTCCTTTCAGCTGACCCTGTTGACATCCTGAAGGGTCTGAAATTTCACACACAACCTGAAGGTGTAAAGAAGACCTCTGGTCTTTGTCCGGCCCGACGTTCAAGCACTGGTGGAGATGTGGCCTACAAGATTTCAAAGCAAGCTCAGATCAGCGCCCCCACGAGGCAGTTATTTCCAGGTACCTCTATTGCACCTTTTGGAGTTTGACTTAGGGGGGTGAGAGCAGGAGAGGGCTGGCGAAGGATGTGCCAAACCTAATGCCCATATGGTCGGTCTTATTTTCATAAATATTTGGAAAGAGAGATAGATAAGAATTCTGATGCGCTATGCCAACTTGATTCCTATCAAGAATTGTCTCTCAGCAACCAATTCGATTCTTCAGATATTTTAGTAGATGGTGAAGTCTAAAACGCTGTTTTATTTTGGGGAGGGGGGTGATAGGAAGGGAGGATCCTTGCCATTGTTTGTCTTATTCTTGCCATTGTCTTGTCCTGCCCCCCCATTTGTGATTTTGGGTGTTGACTGCTCACTGATCCCCAGTCAAAATCCTGCTAGGTTAGCATGTGACATGACTGCGCACATTGGGGGAGCAGGGGGCCTGAACAGCCAATGACTGTGTCCCAATGCTAACAGATGGAAGATGGAGGGCTTGACATAAGTGTGCAATTATTGACAAAATTGGGCATTGTCTGAATTTGCTAAAAATCCCTTGGAGTCTTGGTGGGGATTAGAGTGGTTGAAAGGTCAGGTTAGACATAGATGTGTGTCTAGCTTAAGGTGAGTTTTTTTTCATGACATGTTCTCCTTAATTATAAATTTTGGGTGGACTGATCCTTTTAACAAAGAAGAAATTGAAAATCCAATTGTCACCAGTGATGATGGTGGTCTGTTGGGATGTTCCTATGTCCCACAACTGCCCTCAAATTCACTAATGTTGTGTGATAATCCTAAACATTGGTGGACCGAAATTGTTCAGTTAACTCCCAAGAACCAGTAATCACCCATTGGGATACCGCCAAGTATCTGCAGAGCTAACATTTTATACTCTTGCAGGTAAATTCCCAGAAGACTTCTCCATTATGGCCCTATTCCGGGCAAAGACTGGGACGCAGGCCTTCCTTTTTTCCATATATAATGGCGATGGAATCCAACAGATCGGAGTAGAGGTGGGACGCTCTCCTGTCTTCCTGTATGAAGACCAGCACGGAAATCCCAAACCTGAAGACTATGCTTTATTCAGCGGGGTCAATCTGGCCGATGGAAAGTCAGTAAATATGGCTCACTTTCATTATCAAATACTTCTTGAGTCATTTTTTTTGCTCCTCTGTCTGCTTCAATTCCATATAGTGGGCTCCATTTACTAAAGCATATCGCATACGATATTTGGGTCACGTGACACATTTTTCACGAATATCGCATGCGATACTGAAAATGTCAATTCACTATCTATGCAGTATTTATCCCAAAAAGCAAAGATGCTCCGTAAATACTGCATAAAACAGTGTTAAAGTCAATTCACTGAAGGAAATAAATGTATGCATTAAATAAGAAGTGGTCTAGGCATGCAATAGTTAAAGAATGTATTTTATTTCAGCTGGGTGTCAAGCAGCTGGCACTCAGGGGCATTCTTAACAACCAGAAAATAGGTGGTTATTAAGAAGCCAGCACCCACCGTGTCCTTAACAACTATGACTCATCTGCTGTCAGTGGGATTCCCCGCTGACAGCAGTATGAAAACAAAAGAAAGAGCTGGCATAAAAAATTGTAAATAAAAACAAAGCGTGGGGGTCCTCCCCCGATCCATACCAGGCCCTTCAGGTATAATGTGGACTTTGAGAGGGACCCACGCCAAAATCAGAAAAAAAAAATGCTGTGGAATCCCCCCAAAATCCACACCAGACCCATATCCAAACATGCAGCCTGGCAGGCCAAGAAAGAGGGCAGAATGAGCTTGGAGTGCCACTCCCCCCACCCCGAATCATACCAGGCCACACGCCCTCAATATGGGGAAGGGCCTCCCCACCTGGCCCGGTGGTTGTGGGGGTGTAGGGGTGACTTAGTGGAATCTGGAAACCCCCTTTAACAAGTGCCCCCCCCCATAATAGTTTCACTACTTACTAAAAAATGGGCAAAATAAATAAAAACAAAGAGACAGTTTTTGACAAGTCCTCCTCCTAAAAAAATTTCCACTGTTCCTAATGAACTCTGGCTGTACCTGATGCTTGGCACCCAATGAGGCTGGGTTCACACTAATGTGAATTGAATGTGGGTTTCCCATCCAATTTGCATGACAGGGGCCTGTGACTGGCTCTCAATGTAGCCAGTTCACACAGCTCCGGGGCCATGGAGCCTATTGTACAAGGGTCCTGTGTGTCTTTGGCTCCATTTCAGGTCTGAATTTAGGCAAACATTCGGGCCTGATTCGTCCCTGAAATGGAGAACAGGGATGTACTGGACACCTGCTGCAAGCCGTGGCCGAAGACAGTGTAAAACCAGCCTCAATGACAGCTCCTCTGCTTACCCACCCCTAACAAACCAAGGGGCAGGGTCACGTGGTGATGTCTTCAGATGACCCCACCTCCTTTTGACATCATTGACCCACCATGCCCTGGTTGATGATGTCACAAGGGGTCAGAGTCCAAAATTAACTTCCATGAAAAGCTGCTTGAATTTCTGGATCTGTTGATTGTTCTGACATCCATTGATGACCTAAAGTAACCTCAGCTTATGGATTTTATATAATTTAGTTTGATTTGCATAGGTTTGTTTTGGGTGTTTAACTTTTTATCCAAGACTTAAGCCTAGTACACATTGGCCGAATGTTGTTGGGCGACATTGGCCAGTTTAATAAAAACTGGTTGACATTTGGCCCATGTGTATGGCAGCTGGTCCGACAGAATCTGATCCATTAGCCAGCTTCTGTCGGAGGAGCATGCTGGAAAACCAGCAGCCGACCGACTACCGATTGGTGCACTCAGCCAATGGCTGAAAGTGCTGACCAGAGTGTTCTAGCAGGGGGGTGTCGCCCCCCTGTCAGCTTTTTTTCTTTCAACCTGCTGGGTTGAGCAACAAAAAAAACTAGTGGTGTGTACTAGGCTTATGGGTGGCCTGGAGACTTTGGTTAAGTTGTGCTTTGTTAGGAACTTGGCAGACCCTCTTTAAATGCTCAGCTTATCCAGTAAAATGACATAATGGTTAGAAGAACACATTGGTGGCTTCAGTAATCTGCTGCTTATTGTAGCAAACAGGGACCTTCAAGAGAACATATCTAGGACTTCCCAAACTCGCCACATTTATTGAGTTGTGCGGTTTAGGATGCTTTAAATGTCAATCTTGTCCAAAAATAATGTTTGGGTTTTAGGTAGACTATGTTGGGTTCAATATGCCTTCAAATTGCAATCAGGGGCCTTAAATAGGGGATGTGACCTGGGACTTTCCAACCTTCCGCTCTCCCCTTTGCCCTAGTAAGTCCTCTTGCTTGGCTTTGTTTAGCTTGTGGTCTCGAGTGACCCTTTGGCGCATCTCTATTATTTCCTATGCATGGTCCAGCATGGGAAGTGTGTCCAAATAGTTCAGCCTAAAAACAGAAAGTAGGTCACTGAACATGCCAGTATCTACCCAAAACCGAAAAATTCACTTTGGGAAGACTAGTTTCAGCGGACCCTAAATAAAAAATGATTGAATATATTTAGAGGAACATGCTGGGAGTTCCTTTTCTTGTTGCCATAGATGGAGCGATTTTCCATAGTTGCAGGAATGAAAATCGCTTGATTTCCCCATCAACACTGATGATGGGGAAATCCCATCTGTGAAGCCACTGTGTTCTCCTGGCAGGGGGATGTGGGGAGCCGTACCCACCAGAAGAACACAGTGATTACTGATATCGGCAATAATTGCATGGAAAATCTGAAAGGCTCGTTATACCCAGGATGATCGATCAATCAACTTGGGTACATTCAGCCTGCCCATACATGGCTCGAATCTCGGCTGGTTCAGCAGATTCAAACCATCTATGGCCAGCTTAGGACACATTCTATGTTAAAGAAAACCATCATATCTCCCAACTGTCTCTAATCTAGGGGAAGTATTGCTCTTTGGAACCAATTCTCCATCTCCTTCTTTTGTCCATGGTTGTCCCTCCTTTTGGTCTGATGTATAGACCCCTATAAAATGTGTTATTTACCTTCCAATAATTAGTCTTATACTGCACTAAACCTTTAATTCAGGCCCTAAATTGGGTCACTTTCATGGAGGGGGGAGGCTGGCGTGCTAAACTCCACGCCCCGAAGACTGCACAAATGCAAAGAAAAGGATTAACTGTCCTTCAAAGAAAATTGAAGCGTTAGTAACTTTATTCATATAGACAACATGAACAAAGAATCATTGCCAGGAACCTCAACTGATGCGTTTCACCCTCAGTTGAGGAAAGTGGAAGAATAGCACTGGATCCATAGGGTTATCTCACTGGTATTGCTTTCTTAAAGTATTGATGTTGAAGTAAATGATCTGGTTCTCGGGCACACATCCTCTACACCTCAGATGATCTTCATGGTCTTCTTGGCTTGCAGTTTAATGTAACAAAAATGGAAATTGAAGCATTTCACCCTCAATGCGGGGCTTAATTGTAGAGGTGGGTGAAGCATGTCAAAGGAGGAGGTCCCAAGGACTCACTGGTCTTGTGGTCTGGATGAATAAATGTGCCAATGTTTGAATTTTCTTCGGAGTGCAATTGGTCTTTTCCTTTTGGTTTTGGCATTCTGAATTATTGCATTTGTAACTTTGAATAGCCAGAATAAAGGAAAAGTGTGAGCATACTAATCCTTTATGGTCTGCTTAACTGGGGGCATGTCTTTGCCTACATACTATGTCCTACAGCCGTCCATATTTTCCATCTTCAAAAGTTGGGAGGTATGGAACGTGTATTGTATACAGTTCATGGTTGAAACCCAAACTGCAGTTTGTATGTTCCTCTCTTATCTGTAGACTGGTACAGTCTTGATGGTGATGTAACACCACTTTTTGGGGACTAAACACAAAATTTGACAGGTGCTTTTTTAATAACTTTGATCCAGCCTCATGGAGAACTCCCCGGTGGCTGTGTTGGTTGTAGTTTAAGATGGAGGTCAACAGTGGCCAACGTATTTAGTTTATGACAGGTTTCTCTGTCACTACTATTGTATGATGATCATACATTGGTGGGTCCCATTGGGTCACTGAACCAGTAACCACCCATTGGAAAACCACTATTAAGATCAAGTTTAATATACTTATATTTTGCCTTTCTGGTTCCTCCTCCCCTCCTCATCCAATCATAATGACATTTTTGAATAAAACCTTTTACATTATTATAGAACCACCAATATCATCGCTGGGTCTCTGTACGTCTTTATGCTTTACAGCAGATCATGACTGGTGGGAAGGGCCGGCAGGGTGCTGTGTATAGCTTCCTGGAAACATCTCAGCACGAGGCCCTGATACTTCCTTCAAGAGCCCTCAGTCCTGATGCATGTGGTGGATCGGCTCTTGGAAGGAGTTATGCAAATATCAATATTACTTCCAGTGGGCAGTCTGGTTTCTTCCCTTCTTTCCTTTTCCTTGTATAGCTGGTCCCTTAACTGTCACTGAATGTGTGCACAGCTGATTCTGAGTGTGGTAGACCTTACTGCCAGATTAGAACAATTCTATCAGGACTGTAATAGAAAAAAAATGGAGGATTTAGGGAATGAGACAATGAGAAAAAGGATTCTCGAAAGTGGAGAAGACGTTTTTAGACAATGGAATAGACGTTGGCATGTCCTATAAGAGTGTAGGGCTGGTCCTGTTTGGTCCTGTCCTCAGATCTTCTCACCTTGCCCCCTTTTTGTGTCCCCAGATGGCATCGCCTTGCTCTGAGTGTACAGAAGAAGTCCGTCACTCTAATCCTGGACTGTAAGAAGAAGTTAACCAAGCCTCTTCCGCGAGGGAACAAACCCGTTGTAGACACTAAAGGAATCACTGTATTTGGGATGAGGTTCTTGGATGAGGAATCATTTGAGGTAAGACTCTTATCCTTGAAGAACTCCACCCTAAATAAAATAATGAAAATACATAAATATAAATGAAATAAAGAAATAAAAAATAAAAACTGAGATATTGTTATACAGTGGGGAGGGGTCTATGGAAGCGGTTAAAGCTCATTCGCCAATACCTAAAAGAAGGATATCAATAGAGTTTGAAGGGTTCAAAACTCTGTCTTGTTTAAAGTGGTTGTAAGCCTCAGACATGAAATCCACATGGAAAAGGCCCATCAGCCAGAGGTCTGGGGAGTATAGGCACCACATCCCACAAATTAGAGAAATCCACATGGAATAAGGGATTTTTTAAGGTGCCATACAAATACAATATACTACATTATATCTTACAATCCATATCAAATTTTATTAGTACATTTAAATTTTTTTTTAACATAAAACGGTTTGAATATAGATCACATATGATACACGTATACAGTACAGCGACTTCTGTTTAACATGTTTCGCCAAAATATGGCTTCTTCAGGAGACCTTTGAATTACTGTACAAGGTATTGACTATAAACACAGAAAATATGCATTTAGAAACAGCATCATATAGCACCATACAACCCTATTATCTATATGTATACATATTTAAATCATACACAGCAGAATCAAAATGAATCTCCTGGAAGGCTGGTCTTACCCTAGACTTCTTACCCTGGTTTGACATCCAGGGTAAGAACAGCCTCCCAGACTATTCATTTTGATTCTGCTGTGTATGATTTGACTATGTATAAATATAGATAATAGGGTTGTATGGCACTATATGATGCTGTTTCTAAATGTATATTTTCTGTTTATAGTGAATACCTTGTACAGTAATTCAAAAGTTTCCTGAAGAAGCCATCTTTTGGCAAAACATGTTGAGCAGAAGTCGGTGTACTGTATACCTGGATCGCATTTGATCTACATTCAAACATTTTTATGATAAAAATACATTGTTAAATGTACTTGATACAATTTGATATGGATTTTAAGATATGATGTAGTATATTCAATCCCTTCTCCACGTTCCATGTGGATTTCTCTAATTTGTGGTATGTGGTGCCTATGCTCCCCAGACCTCAGACATGAAATGTGAACAAATCATATCCCTCTATAGTGTGTACTTGTCTTAATCCAGAGCACTAAGTGTATTTTTTGTCTGATGCCTCCTTCCTCTGCTAGTAGCATGAATCACTTACATAGTTTGTCTGAAAAAAAAGACACAAGTCCATCTAGTTCAACCCATGTCCTACATGTTTTCCTGACACCAAGAGAAAAAAGGTGCCAGAAGAGGGAGTTTTATCACACAGCCTGTGATTGACAGCCTCAGCTATGTTCCTGTGTGAAAGGGGTGTGTCCCTTCCCTCCAATCAGCTCTTAGAGCTCTCCTCACTGAGCCCTGCAGAGCGTAATTTTAGCTTTCTGTTCCCTGCTTTCTGAAAGCTCAGACAAGCTTTATAAATTTTGAACTTTGAACGGATGTAGAGAAAAGAAGACTGCAGATAAACAAGTAAAACGTATGTAGAATGATTTGTTTCACCTCTATGTATCACTTGAGGCCGGTCACTTCACTGGGTATATGTAAAGGTTTCCAACCCGTTTAATTACTGTCTGTGTACCCATTTAGGAGAATTCCTTCACTTCCTGTTGGGGGCACTGGGACAGGAAGTGAAGGTTATCTCTGTAGTGGGAACACGGAAAGTGGGAACACGGAAAGCTCTTGCCTGTTTTAGAGGGGGGAAGGGATTAGGAAACCATTTGAATTTCTTTTGATCTGTGACCCGTTTGAGAAAATTGCTCTTACTTCCTGTGTGGTCACTGGGACAGGAAGTGAGGGGAAATCTTCCCAATGTGGAAAACAATATATGTGGCAGTGCAGTGTCAGGCTTTAATGCTGTGCTACCACATAAATGCATAAAGATGGAACTGCTATTGCTGTGTTCAATTGTGTGCCACTAACACCTAACTAAGATCAGGAGCTCGTAGGATGGGCTCGTGATCATGTGACCACTGTGACAGTCAATGACAGTGATCACATGATCAGAAAGCCAAGGGAACGCCTCCAGCATTAAGATCTCCCTTAAAGGGCCAGCTCCCACTGGCAGAAAGGGGATATTTAGCCCATGGAAGAGTTTATTTTATAATTTACATATATGAATACAGTACACTGAAATCCTATTGGTTGCAAAGAAAAGCAAACCTATTCCAAGAGAAATACATAATCTGCCAGCGCTGACCTCTTAGTATAAATGCTAAGTGGATGGCTGTCACACCAATCCTAAGGCTTCAGTGCTTATTGAAATGCTGACCTGGAATGAGTATGCAGATCAGGCTTCACTTGCTGCATGCTTGTTCTGGCTGAGAATAGCAGGAAACAGCCAGATAGTTAGCATTTTCAGTGGGAAGTCAGCAAAGGTGTCCTTTAAATAGGATGACATTCCTCAGTCTTCCACTTGCTGCTGGAACATCCAAGGCTCAGCCAACAGACCCCCAATGTGTCTACTGTACAGCCGCCTCCCGTCCAGCCCTGGCACAGATCACTGGCTCTGGTGTCAGCAGTTGGCCGGGGGCAAGTGTCCCGTTCCAGTTGGCGACTGCCGACCGCTATTGGGAAACCAGCAACCTGTGCCAGATTCCCCTCCTAAGACTCGTCTGCTTTCTTATTGATCTTACATGTGTACAATTCCGCTGCATGGGAGCTGGAGGAGAACCCTGGACCCCATACAGCCCAGGAATCCTGACATAAGGAGCCTTTGTCCACTGCAGTCTACCACAAACATCCAGATTATTATTATTTCAGGTGTAGGAGCAATATCTGAAGTCTGAAAAACAGCAAAAAAAAATTCTAAGTAGCTCATCCAGTACACAATTCTATCACTTGTCATTTTTATTAATATATTGTTTATAAACTTTCTTCAGGCGTAGTTCCCTTTTATCACCAGCAGGTGGCACTGTTGTACTCATGTCTGCTGAACATTATTACTGGTTCATATGGAGATATTTAAAGCAGCCTTTCTCAACCTTTTTACCCCAGAGGAACCCCTAAAAATAATTTGCAGGTCTTTGAAAACCCTAACTAAAACGATGCTCCTTACGTTGTTGGTCAGTAGGAGGTTTGAACCCCTTCAGTGGTGGTCAGAATGCCACCCTTACAGGCAGTTCCAAAGATCATTGGTGCCATGCTGCTGGCTCTACCAAGTGGCATTGGGCCTGCAACTATGCAGGCACCATTAAATAGGAAGTCAAACTGGAAAAGCTCAAGGTACCCCTAGCAATAGCTGGAGGAAACCTAGGGCTCCACGGAACCCTGGTTGAGAATCACTGATTTAAAGTGGATGTAAACCTGAAAAAAAAAATTGAATTAATAATTCTGCCTGGTAGAGTATAGCATGTCATGTCATCTGTGCCTAGTCTTGCCACAAAGAGTTAATCCAACTGTGAGTAATGAGCTTATCTTTTTTTCAGGAAGAGAAAGTCCAACTAACAGGGAAATACACAGTCGATCCGCCCCTTGCTCTGTGAGTGACAGGCAATTTGCTTATCTCCTTCACACAGCAGAGAAAGTTTTACACTCCCCCCCCCCTCCCCTCCCTCCTCAATGTCTCAGTATAGAGGTGGGTGGGGAGGCTTGTGACATCACAACTCCACCCACCAAACTCCAGCAAACACAGACACCCTCTGATTTCAGAGTTTTACAGAGCTGCTAGTGCTTACAGGAAGGACATTTGCAGGGTAGGGATAGATGCAGGAGGCTTGCATGTATATACACATTAATACTGTGTCATTAGTTTATCCTGGGTGGGTGGTGGGTTTACATCCACTTTAAAGTATGACTAAATGCAAAAACTTTTTTTTTTTGACTATAGTGGATTAGAACTCCTGTCAGGTTTTATTGCTGTCTGTGCCCTGGTTAGGAAGAGTCACCCTCTCTATTTGTCCTGTTTACTATTATCACAGAGAGTGTAAAAGAAAATCCCACATTTTGGGTTGTCACCACAACAGAAATAGAGGGAAATCTTCCAATGGGGACGCTAGTTCTGGTAACACCCTGGGATTTCTTTTCACTTCTTGTTTTGCCTATGGGATAGGAAATGAAGGGAAATCTCCCTAATGGGACACAGATAACACCAACAAATAAATAAAACATTACAGGGGTTACAACCCTCTCTTACTCCATCCACAATGAAAAGCAAAGTTCTACTTTAACACAATGTAAAAGAAAATACACGTTTGTCTGCTGAGTATTATTTCTGACATTTTATTATATATCACACAGATAATTATACCTTCCAAAAAGGAAATACATTAAGATAATTAGGATTGATTATGTCACGTTGAGGTTTAGTTCCCAGCACAGTATTGTGCATTGGCCTCTAATAATTGGGTTGTTACCTGCCCAGCGTACACTGGATATAAATATTTTCTAGCGATGTGACAATCCGCAGATTATTGTTGGGTATTTCAAGAGCAGGTCATTTGTAGGCTTTGAGCGCCACCGTGTGGCTGCATGGCGGAATGATTCATATCTGTAATACAAATTAGAGAAGTAAAAACAGATGTTAGCGCCACCACGTGGCAGAGAGAAGCAACTACTGCCATAGCAAAATTCCAATAGCGGAGTTCCACCCTAATAAAAGTCAGCAGTTACAAAAAGTGTAGCTTCTGACTTTTAATAATCGGACACTCACCTGTCCTCCCTCTTTTCCCCCTCCACGGCACCGGCATTGCAAGTGTGGGTGCCCGGCTTTGGCTTCAACGCTTTGTGAATGGCCGGTGTATCTTCTGGGACCTGTGACGTGTCCCAGAATATCTCCTGGTGGGAGAGATGTTGAAATTCCTTGCTGTGCCGCGGAGCCAGGAGAGGAAGTACAGCTGGGACCCTGTCAAAACAGGGTCCCTGCTGCCCCCCCAAAAAATGACATGCAATTGTGGCATGTGGGGGGTCACCTTCCCTTAAAGCGGAAGTTAGAAACATAGAAACATAGAAAAGTGACGGCAGAAAAAGACTGAGTAGTCCATCGAGTCTGCCCCTTTTTATTTTTTTATTTTTTATTTTTTTACATTAACCTTGTTATTTGACTATAGATTTATGTTTATCCCAAGCGTGTTTGAAGCCATTTACTGTTGACTGTCTCACAACCTCTGTTGGTAGTTTATTCCAATCATCAACCACCCTTTCAGTAAAATAATACTTTCCAAGATTAGTTTTGAATTTCCCCCCAGTTAGTTTGAGGTCCCCGTGTTCTTGATTTTGGTTTCATATTGAAAAGACTGCCCTCCTGGGTGGAACTCCACTCTCGAAAAAAATAAATAACTGAGCCACTGTGTGACAGTAAGTAGGAGTTACAAGCACATCAATATCTCTATTATTTATTATTATCAATAATAATTATAATACTAAGAATACACTGATCAATGACATTTACTGTGTGGCAGAGAGAAACAACTACTGGCAAATCGGTATTCCAAGTTAAAAAATAATAAATAGCTGCGCCACTGTGTGGTAGTGAGTAGGAATTACAAGCACATCAACATCTCTCTAATTATTATTATTACTATTAATAATATAATAATAATATTACATGAATGAATTATTAATATATAATAATAATAATGTATTATAATTATTATTATTATAATATAATAATTTATATATCACACAAATCACACAGATAAATATACCTAAAACAATCCTCTGAGGAAATACATGAAGATAATTAGGATTAATTATGTCACATTGTATCATCTGTGAGGTTAAGTTCCCAGCACAGTCACAATGTATTGCTCTCTGATAATTAGATTGTTACCTGTCCAGTGTGCACTGAATATAGAGATTGTCTAGCAATGTGACAAGCCACAGATTATTGTCGGGTATTGCAAGAGCAGGACATTTGTAGGCTTCGAGCGCCACCGTGTGGCTGCATGGCGGAATGATTTATATTTGTATTACAAGTTGGAGAAATAAAAAAAAAAACAATTGCGCCATCGTGTGGCAGAGAGAAGCAATTACTGCCATTCCGAAATTCCAATTTAAGAAAAAAAATTAACTTCGCCACCGTGTGGCACTAAGTAGGAATTACAAGCAAATCAATATCTCTATTATTTATTATTATTATTATTATTGATCATAATAATAATACATTGATCAATTACATTTACTGTGTGGCAGAGAGAAACAACTACTAGCAAATCAGTGTTCCAAGTTAGAAAATAATAAATAGCTGCACCACTGAGTGGTAATAAGTAGGAATTACAAGCACATCAACATCGCTCTAATTGTTATTAATACTACTATTATTATTGTTATTAATAGTAATAATAATAAGACATTGATCAATTAAACTTACTGTGTGGCAGAGAGAAACAACTACTGGCCAATCCAAATCCCAAGTTAGAAAAAAATAAATAGCTGTGCCACTGAGTGGTAGTAAGTGGGCATTGCAAGCACATCAATATCTCATTTATTATTATTACTATTAATAATATAATAATAATATTACATTGATTGATTAATTAATTATTATAGATCACACAGATACCTAAAAAAAACCTTCGGCAAATACATGAAGATATTTAGGATTGATTATGTCACATTGTATCATCTGTGAGGTTTAGTTCCCAGCACAGTCACAATGTATTGCTCTCTGATAATTGGATTGTTATTTGTCCAGTGTGCACTGAATATAGAGATTCTCTAGCCATGTGACAAGCCACAGATTATTGTCAGGTATTGCAAGAGCAGGACATTTGTAGGCTTTGAGCGCCACCGTGTGGCTGCATGGCGGAATGATTTATATCTGTATTACAAGTTGGAGAAATAAAAAAAAAAACAATTGCGCCACCGTGCGGCAGAGAAAAGCAATTACTGCCATACCGAAATTACAATTTAAAGCGGAGTTCCACCCAAAAGTGGACCGTCCGCTTTAAGGGATGGTGACCCCCTGACCTGCCACAATTGGCATGTCTTTTTTTGGGGGGTGACCAGGGACCCTGTTTTCACAGAGTCCCAGGTCCACTTCCTCCCCTGGAGCCGCGGCTCTGGAAAGGAAGTTCACCTTCCCCCCTCCCTCTTGGCAATCTTCTGAGACACATCAGAGGTCCCAGAAGATATGCCAAGCCATTCACAAGCCACAGCGTGACTCGCGCATGTGCAGTGAGCGCCCGGCTTTGAAGCCAAAGCTGGGTGCCCACACTTGTGATGCCGGCGCCGCCAAGGGGAGGGGGAGACAAGCAAGCCCTCGGGCGGCCACATCGCTGGAACGAGGGACAGGTGAGTGGCCGATTGTTAAAAGTCAGCAGCTACCCTTTTGGTAGCTTCTGACTTTAAACAGGGAGGAACTCTGCTTTAAGAAAAAAAATAATAATAATAACTGCGCCACCTTTTGGCAGTAAGTAGGAATTACAAGCACATCAATCTCTCTTTTATGTATTATTATTATTAGGGTTGCACCAATAACACTTTTTTGCCACCAAGTATGAGTACCAAAACTTTACATCATGTAGTCACCGATATGATTAACGATACCTATCGCCTAGGAATTGGGGTAGTTTGGGAGGTGGGGGATGGTTGTTAGGGAG
>BLSH010289677.1:1289773-1323332 GCA_018402905.1 Glandirana rugosa
GTAGGTGGACCGACGTAGGTGGGACAGGAGGGTAGGTGGACCGACGAAGGGGACAGGGGGGTAGGTGGACCGACGTAAGTGGGACAGGAGGGTAGGTGGACCGACGAGCCAGGTGGATGGGAGGACAGGGTGGATGCAGCCAGGTGGATGAGAGGACAGGATGGATGCAGCCAGGTGGATGGGAGGATAGGGGGGAGCAGCCAGGTGGATGGGAGGACAGGGTGGATGCAGCCAGGTGGATGAGAGGACAGGATGGATGCAGCCAGGTGGATGGGAGGACAGGAGGGAGCAGTAAGGTGGATGAGAGGACAGGGTGGATGCAGCCAGGTGGATGAGAGGACAGGGTGGATGCAGCCAGGTGGATGGGAGGACAGGGGGAGCAGCCAGGTGGATGGGAGGACAGGGTGGGTGCAGCCAGGTGGATGAGAGGACAGGGAGGATGCAGCCAGGTGGATAGGAGGACAGGTGAGAGCAGCCAGGTGGATGGGAGGACTGGATGGATTCAGCCAGGTGGATGGGAGGGCAGGGGGGAGCAGCCAGGTGGATGGGAGGACAGGGTGGATGCAGCCAGGTGGATGGGAGGACAGGGTGGATGCAGCCAGGTGGATGGGAGGACAGGGTGGATGCAGCCAGGTGGATGGGAGGACAGGGGGGAGTAGCCAGGTGGATGGGAAGACAGGGAGGGGATTACCTCTGTAGAAACCTTCATCCCCGGTCCCGACCTGGAGGTAAGTTCTTACCTTGGGTGAATCTCCCTCCACCTGACAAGCTGAGAGCCTCATGGTTCCTCTTCCCTCCCCCTCTTCCCCCTCCCACTCGGCATGCTAGGGGCTGCAGTCCACTCCCAGGGAGTTCTGGGCCCGCTGGTCAGATTCCCATTGGCCCTGAATGTGGCCAACAAGAGCGGGCATTGCACATGAGAGCTGCTCGGCTCGAGGAGGAGAAGGAGGGGGTGGAAATCCGCCGCAGCTGCGCCTCTGCCTGTGTCCCTTCACAAAGCCTGGTTATGCAATGTGCGGGAGGGTGGTCGGCGACATCACTTCTGATATCGGTTTCCGGGATCAGGGATCAGTACCGATACTCGCCAAAATGATAGTATTGGCACCGATACCAATACCAGTATCTGTGCATCCCTAATTATTACCGAGCCGGCAAAATGCTCACTAACGCGCATTAACGCCGTACCGACGTTAACTGGCATTTTTGACGCCGGCTTTTCCAGGTTAAAAAATAGCAGAGGTATTTTTTTTTTTTTAAAAACGCCTATTGACGCCGATGCTCACTAACGTGCATTAACGCCGATGCAAAACGCCAAAAAAAAAAAAGACGCTTTTTCCCTGACGTCGGGCCCAATGTTTCCTTTTTTTTTTTTAATACGCCAGCGTGTATGAGGCCTTTCTGTGTGGCAGAGAGAAACAACTACTGGCAAATCAATATTCCAAGTTAGAAAATAATAGATTGCTGCGCCACTTAGTGGTGGTAAGTGGGAATTACAAGCACATCAATATCTCATTTATTATTATTACTATTAATAATATAATAATAATATTAATTAATGAATTATTATATATCACACAGACAGAGCTATACCTAAAAAAAAATCCTTTGAGGAAATACATGAAGATAATTAGGATTGATTGCCACATTGTATCATCTGTGAGGTTTAGTTCGCTCTAATAGTTGGATTGTTATTTGTCCAGCGTGCACTGAATATAGAGATTCTCTAGCGATGTGACAATCTGCAGATTATTGTCGGGTATTGCAAGAGCAGGACATTTGTAGGCATTGAGCGCCACCGTGTGGCTGCATGGCGGAATGACTCATATTTGTATTACAAGTTGGAGAAATATAAATTAGACGCCTGCGCCACCATGTGGCAGAGAGAAGCAATTACTGCCATACTGAAATTCCATTTAGGAAAAAAATTAACTCCGCCACCATGTGGCAGTAAGTAGCAATTACAAGCACATCAATATCTCTATTATTAATTATTATTATTATTCATAATAATAATACATTGATCAATGAAACTCACCGTGCTGCAGAGAGAAACTACGCCTGGCAAGTCTGTATTCCAAGTTAGAAAAAATAAATAAATTGGTGCGCCACTATCTGGCAGTAAGTAGGAATTACAAGGACATCAACATCTCTCTAATTATTAACAATAATAATAAAAATAATAAATTGAATAGTTATACTGATAATGTGTCAGAGAGAAGAAGCTGCTTGCAAATCGGTATTCCAAGTTAGAAAACAATAAATAGCTGTGCCACTGTGTGGTAGTAAGTAGGAATTACAAGCACATCAACATCTTTCTAATAATAATGATAATAATAATAATAATTACTATTACTATTTATAATATTAATAATACATTGATCAATTAAACTTACTGTGTGGCAAAGAGAAACAACTCCTGGCAAATCAGTATTCCAAGTTAGAAAAAAAAAAAATAGCTGCGCCACTGTGTGGTAGTACGTAGCAATTACAAGCACATCAACATCTCTCTCTAATAATAATAAAAATAATAATAGGAATAATATTAATAACAATAATTATTATTATTATGTATAATAATATATTATTATTATTAATATTATTCATAATAACAACAACGATAATAGTAATAAAAATAATAATACATTGATCAATGAAACTTACCGTGTGGCAGAGAGAAACAACTACTGGCAAATTGGTATTCCAAGTTAGAAAACAATAAATAGCTGTGCCACTGTGTGGTAGTAAGTAGGAAGTACAAGCACATCAACATCTCTCTAATTATTATTATTAATATTAATAATAATATAATAATAAACTGATACAGTGTGGCAGAGGGAAGCAACTCCTGACAAATAAGTATTCAAAGTTAGAAAAAAATAAAAGTTGCGCCACCCCATGCCAGAGAGGAGCAATTCTGTCATAGCAATTTTCCACGAGTAAAAGAAAATGAATACTGGAGTGATATACACTATATTGCCAAAAGTATTGAGACACCTACCTTTACAGGCACATGAACTTTAATGGCATCCCAGTCTTAGTCCGTAGGGTTCAATATTGAGTGGCCCACCCTTTGCAGCTATAACATCTTAAACTCTTCTGGGAAGACTGTCCACAAGGTTTAGGAGTGTCTATGGAAATGTTTGACCAATATTCAATATTGAACTCTATGGACTAAGACTGGGATGCCATTAAAGTTCATGTGCTTGTAAAGGCAGGCATCTCAATACTTTTGAGAAAATAATGTATCAGTATTTTGAATGTACAATCAAATCAATTCTATCACCACCATGTGGCAAAGAGGAGCAAATACAGACATGTCCATTTTCTATGAATAAAAATTAAAAAAAAAATACCACCGCCACTGTGTGGCAAAGAGGTGCAATAACGGGCATATTTGCATTTCAAGATTTCAAAATAAAATTAATGCTAGTGCCACAATGTGGCTTTAGGTAGGGATTACAACTATACCAACACTCAATAATAATAATAATAATAATATTTTTTAGCATTAGTAGTGGAAATCATTTAATGATAATAGGTTTTATTTTCCAGGATCAGGAACACATGGATTAAGTGGCCTATTCATGATAATAATAAAAACAATATAGAAATATTATAACATTTCATCACCTCAATTTTTTACTATCCTATAATTTTTCTTGACTTATGACCCCTTTAGGGATCTTTCAGATGGGCAGCCGGGGGTAGCTTTGAAGCAGCCAAATGTGCTAACCATCCATGCTTTAGCATTTGTTTGATAGTCAATCTGAGTAGCCTGGAGATTTGGCACTGGGGGCACTTTATTTAACTAATTTATTATATGTAGCATGCATGGTGCTACAGAGAACACTGAAATATTTCTAGCAATCCAAACCTCCCAAAGGAGCTCACAATCCAAAATGCCTACTACAGGCATATACACTTACAGTGGAACCAAATTTGCACTGAAACCAATTAAAGGAACGTTGTCATATGCAGATACATGGAAACCGCCATTGCTAATTTTTCCTGCTAAATATAAATAATATGAGTTTCACTTTTTGAATTGAATTCCTGAAATAAATTAACTTTTTGATGATATTCTAATTTTTTGAGATGTACCTGTACAGTACAAGCTCTCTGGTGGGGACTAAATCTATGGGCTTAGTGTTCCAAGACAACCACTTAGCAGTGCTGACAACTGCCACTCATTTGTGTCTGAAAAGACCAGCTACCTGGATTGGCCAAACTGTATTTGATGTCTATATAAGCATCAGCAGTGGGGAGATGAGAGTTAGCAAATTCCAAACTTGTCTGACTGTTGAGAACAAATCACAGCTGTGACCAAGAACATCCATATGACGTTGTACAAGATATACAACTCATACCATATAACCATTGATGTCATTTCCTGCAGTGTGACAGTCTTCCAATGTTTTCCTCCCCAGGGTGACATTCAACAACTACTTCTGGCAAGCAATGCCCAGGCAGCTTACGACTACTGTGAACACTACAGTCCCGACTGCGACTCTGCACTGCTGAACACGCCGCAAGCTCAGGACCCCAATACCAGGCAAGATGTGAGTATGGGGGAGTCTGTGGGCGATGGGGTGTCCTCTGCAGTTTTGTAGGATCCAGGATCTATATCTTTATCTTCTCTCACACACTCTTTCCATAGGAAGGTCAGATATTGGGAAAACCAAAGGGATTATCTCCTTCAGAAGGCTTTAATATGTAACTTCTTCTTACTTTATATCCAGCTAGAGATTTTATTTTGAATACTATAGAGTTCAGCCAGTTTTATCATGAGCTCCATGTAACAATGATGTCAAGGTAAACCTATTGCAAACCTGATTCCAACAGAAAGTGTAGGCAAATCTCAGTTTCTCAAGTAGAATTAGATTGTGACCCACCTCTTCCAAAACCCAGAGTCTCCTTTGAACATAATAGATAGCCTCATGGACCAATAAGAAGGGCAGATGGTGCTAAACATGGCATTTAAAGAGAAATTCAACAATCCCAGCTGTATTGTTGGATATATTGGTGGTAATGACACAGATTTCACTTAAGGAAACCCTTAAGCTTAAACTTCCTTAAGGAAACTTATACATTTTTTCATCATATGCTCAGTTTGAATTGCCCAGGTTTGTGACAGGTTCACTTTAACAGCATGATTTGGATGGTATAAAGGCTGTTGTAGAAATCACAGGCTGGAATATGGCAATATGTTCAGTACAAATTGTAGGAAGGTGTATACCAGTGGACAAGGTCAAGCTGAGGATTGCATACCCTTGTAAAGCTGACCATGGATGGCCCAATAACACCTAAATAAGTATGACATATTTTTAATGAATGCGTATTAATATTATGTACCCTATTGGCTAAGGTGGTTATTTATAAACATATCTCTCACCAAAAGTCACCAGCTCTGCCCTATGTCAATTAAATTGCCACGAATAGCCATTATCTATCTCGTGAGTGTCTCACCCAGCCGTTGAGTGCAGTTCATGCCTGATAGAAGGTGTGTTTCCTTTCCTCCATAGAGGAGAGAAGGGTCAGCATCAAGCCATCCAAAAAATCCTCTTCATGTTTAAAAATCTGTGTATGCTTGGAAGAATTAATTTGCTATTACCAGATTGCTCATGCCTCATTACATAGGAATACATACTTAAAAAATGAGTAGTCAAGCTTTCTTTGAAGGTTTTTGTTTGATATGCACAATCAATTATACTTTAAAGCCCATTGTTGGACATATCTTTTTTGTTTTTAGTTTTAGTGTGAGGAAAGGGTTTGAACCTCATAATTAACATATTGTCTGGAATCCTGATTGTCTTGGATAACGAGTTACCAGGATGGGATGTGAGAGGATAAGGCCAGCAAAATAAAGAGAGGTTTAAACTCTTTTTTCACCCTAAAATTTTTACTTGCATTTGGGCTTTAATTGTTGAGACTTTGTAAAATTCAGAACCTGTCATTATTCACAAACATTGTCTAATGTCTGGCATGTGATGTGTATTATTACATTGCCACCCATTTAAGAGGAATAGCTGGTGTGTAGAATACATCATTTTGGAGATAAGAAAACCTGTGGCGATGTTGCATAATATTTCCCCCCCATTCCAAGTCCTCACCCTAGCACAGATGTAATAATATTTATGGAAACCCAACATATTCCATATGTTTTCTGGGTTTTCTTATGATTACCAAAGTCACATAGACCTGTAAAACTTGCAAGACAGAAGAAAAGTTACACATACACATATTTATTATTATTTCCCTCCTGCATTATATATACTCTGACTTACTTTTAATATGCTTTATAGAAAACTATGTAGTATCAACCAACTTTGTCATCTTAAGGACTTGTTCACACTTGTATTGTGTTCCAAAAGAGCCCCTTTCCCAACAAATTAAATGATTTATCTTGTTATTTTTCATTTAAGCTTAACTTGAGATTGGAATTCCAGCCCCTGACGAAGACGTAGAAACCTTGTCAGCTTTTTACAGCAGTCTGTGATCCTTTTTAGGAGTTTAAAGTAGAATTGTGGGATATACCTAACTAATCTTAAAAATGCTCCCTCCCCTCTCCTAACACCTATACTAATGAACCTATGAAAGAAAGATCTGTATACTTAATGGCAGCACACACAGGTCTAATATCAGGCGGCATTCCGCCCATGTGTATGGCATCATGGTCCGACATAAACTGGCCGTTCAGCCAGCTTCTGTCTAAGGGGCATGACTGAAAAAGGTCTGCCGATCGGCATCCAATCAGCGCTCTCAGCCATTGATGACCTGTGTATTCTGGTGGGGAGGGCCGCCCCCTGTCAGAACACAATAAGGCAGCAGGGGAGATCATTGTACTAACATGGGATTGTTAGTACAGCTGCTCCTTCTGAGCTCTTCAGTGTTTTTTTGTTCAGCCAGCTGGGTTGAATGAAAAAAAAAACTGCTAGTGTGTACCAGGCTTTACCAGTTTTGGGGCCGCTCAGTCCGTCCTGCGAACATGCTCCCCTGCTTCAGCTAGCAGTGGCTTCAGGGCAGAGGAGGGAGTGCTAACAATGGATGGGCCATAGTAAGCCTATGGGTGATAGGCATTCCCAGCTGTTGTCAAGGGCTCTCTTCTTTCCCTTGCAGCTGGCGCTGGCTGACAGGGGGATCACATGACCGGACTGGAGCGGCCTGAAAATAAGTGGATATATAGATCTTTCCTACACAGGTTAGTTGGTATATGTGTTAGGAGGGGGGAGCATTTTTAAGACTAAATAGGTATATCTCAGAATTCTACTTTAACTTGCATTTTCTAACCTGATTATTGATGCCATCAGGAAATGAGGGGACATAGATGGCAAACAAAACATTTTTACAGTAGCATGAAAAAGAGTTAGAACTCTTTCAGATTTTTTTATTGCAGTTTTTATTGCAGTTTCACCCTTGATGATGAGATATCACCTCTTGTCCAAGTGGCACCAGGAAGGGAGGAGATCTCCATTGGATCTTGAAGATCACAAAGCATCGTTAGTGCAGCAACATCAGAGAAAGTATAAAAACCTTTATTGTGAAAGGACAATAGTGCAACATTCCGGGCCCTCAGACCCTTCCTCAAGGAAACAGTGGCAAACAGCAATAGGCACATGTGTCACAGATCCCCCCATCTCCAGGAATTCCTACATGAAGTTTAAAGAAACAATCAATACATCATGTACAATAATTATTATTATTAGACAGGATTTATATGGCGCCAACAGTTTATGCAGCGCTTTACAATATAAAAGGGAGACAATACAGTTACAATATAATAAAGAATTAAGATGGCCCTGCTCAGAAGAGCTTACAATCTAATAGGGTGGGGCAGGTAGTACAAAAGGTTCTAGTTGTGGGGAATGAGTTGATGGAAGTGGTAAAAGATTAGTTGGAGGTGTGATAGACTTCCCTGAAGAGATGAGTTTTTAGGAATTGCCTGAAAATAGCAAGAGAAGGAGATAGGCAGACAGGTTCAGGTAGAGAGTTCCAGAGTATAGGAGAGGCTCTGGAGAAGTCCTGGGGATGAGCATTGGAGGAGGAGACAAGGGAGCTTGAGAGTAGGAGGTCTTGGGAGGAACGGAGAGGACGGTTTGGGTGATATTTGGAGACAAGAGTAATGTAGCTCGGGGCAGAGTTGTGAATGGCTTTGTATTTTGTGGTTAGTACTTTGAATTTAATTCGCTGGGTGATAGGGAGCCAGTGTAGGGATTGGAGGAGAGGGGTGGCAGACACTGAGCGGTTGGTAAGGTGGATAATTCTGGCAGCACCATTCATGATAGACTGAAGAGGGGATAGCCTATGGAGAGGGAGATAGCCTATGAGATGGGAGTTGCAATAGTCAAGGCAAGAGATAATAAGGGAGTGCATGAGGAGCTTGGTGCTTTCATTTATATTAAAGTCTACGTTCAGTCAAAATCTAACTAGGGCTAAACCTACCCCCACCCAATTCTAAGACTATTCTAACTACCCTGTGAAAGCATAGATGTCTATACTTTCCGATTCTGAAGCCGCTCCGGTCCGGTTACATGATCTCTCCACTGGCAGCTTCAGTGAAGAGAAGAGATCGTTGACAATGGCTGCAAATACCTTTTCGATGACATCACCTATAGGCCTACTATGGGACATCCACTGTCAGCTGTCCCTTCTCTACACTGAAGGCACCGCTGACAGCTGGTCATGTGACTGGGCTGAAGCGGCTTCAGAATAGGTAAGTATAAGAATCTTTTCTTTTACAGTGTAGTTAGGATAGTCTTAGAGTGGGGGTGGGAGTAGGGTTATCCTTAGTTTGATTTTGACTGAACTTACATTTTAAACCACATTAGGTTGTTTATAGAAGTGGGAAGAACTGAGATTAAGCTCAACTGGCTATTTAAACCTTACCATTCTTACCTCAAAGAAGAGGTCCTTTGAGTGCCCACAACATTGCACTATGGCCTTGGAACAATAAAAGTTTTCCTATTTTCGCTGCTGCCGAAGTGCTAGTGACGCTTTGCAGTCTTCATTATGTATTCTATCATGGTACCATCCAAAGGACTGCCATTAGGTCAATACACTGCAAAAGGCGCACTAAACTGCATGATCTGCTCCATGGGGCACAGATAGAAATCAAAAGCTCACAGGGGTTTTAATCCTTCCTCATTTGATCCACAAATAAGTAAAATAAAGTTTCCCCTTACAAAAAAAAACACAAGCAAAAAAAAAGCAATAAATAAAGTGGCAAACAAGTGCACGGGAAATAAAATACAGTGGGGTTGATTTATTAAAACTGGAGAGTGCAAATACTGGAGCAGCTCTGCATACGAACCAATCAGCTTCTAGTTTTTTTTTCTGTCAAAGCTTAATTGAAGAAGCTAATGTTAGAAGCTGCACCAGATTTTGCACTCTCCGGTTTTAGTAAATCAACCCCAATATGTGCAGAGACCAATTTTCCCCATTGCTTGCCATCCAAAAGTCAGAAGAGTTTGGGTGTGCTCACTGGTGTGAACAATTCCTTGGTGAATTCCTCCACGACTAGTTGTATCCAATTATGGATAATGTGTTGATGTCACTGTTGTAATGGAAATATGCAGTAATGTTATAATATTACTTTCCCACACAAACATGCATCTACCTTCATCCACTGGACCACCTGTCAAGCTGCTTTCTCTTTTTGTTTTTTGCTCATGGTAAATTAACTGTGTTAAGAGATTGCGTAAGATTGAACCCTTTGTGATCTTACCGAAGTAGGCCGTGGAACATGTAGAGCCCTCATCTTCTGTAATCAAACTCCGTAAAATGTATAAAACATGGGAAATGTAGAGCCCTCTCCTCAACACAAGCACAGTTCTACTTTATCTGAAACAAACATTAATTAGACTTTTAAGAAATGTTTTTCAAATAAATGTATGAAAACGATTTCTGATGGGGTTCCACAATGTACCACGGCTGTACCTGCCTTATAATACAATCTCTTAACGAGGGAGATCTACAAAGACTCACATTGTACTGGTCTATATAATGCACGATTTGTGAAATAAAAACAAGATAAACCACCTAAGTTAAAAATATTTTAGCTTAATCTAAATCTTCCATTGAGACAATTTTTATTTGGTGTAGGAATTATTTAACATAAAACAAAAAATAAAACCTCACAAAAAAAAAGTAATACAAAGCTATAGAAAATGGCACAGTGTGAGTCCTTGGAAATGTCCCACATGGAACAACACTTTTATCTTCTCTCTATGCTTAACACCCTTTCCCCCTCCTGCCACATGTAGTATGCAGAGGAAGAGGTGGAGTATTACGAGTATCCATACTATTATGACAATAAGGAGGAAGGGACGCCTATCCCACCTACTGAATTCAGTGCCCCCAAGGGGGACACAGTGGAGAAGGTAACCAATGGATGTGTCAGTCTGTGCATCCTGGTGTTGTGTGTCACCCCATCTCATCCCATCCGCCATGTTTAATTGTCAACTGGAGGCTGCCCAGCCAGGAGCAAGGGGTTTAATTCTAGTCTTTAGCAAAAGAAAATTTATTATATCTCAATTTATTACATTTCTGCAAAGGGCAGACATTGTATTGAGGCATTGTCCAAAAAGACTTGGTCAAAGACCAGTAGGTGTGTTGGAGGTGTGTTTTCAAACGTGTTAACTGTTCTATTGTAGGTAATATATCCCACTTTTTGTGTCATTTTGCATTTTTTATATGTGTTGACATTTTTGTTTTTTACACATTTATTTTGTTTTCAAGATTCGGAATGTCTGCATGTGGCTGATATACCTCCTTTTGTTAATATTTTCAGTTTTTACTAACACAGCAAAATATTAAAATGCAAATCCACTTAAATTACAGAGCTAACAAAAATAAAACAAAAACTATAAAAAATAAATTTGCAGTTGGTAAAATGTGAATATTTATTTTTCTCTGAGTTTCTTTAATTCCTTTTTAAATTTTATGACAGTTTGTAATTACCATTCATTCTATTTTCATGATGTCATATTTTCAAATATGCCCATCACTTGAACAAGCAATGAGAGGCTGCATAGGATGAGCCAATATTTGATATTTTTGTTTTGTGAAAGTCAAGATGTATATATGAGAGCACCCCAGATTTAGCGACTGAACAAAGATTTCAGCAGGCTTCTGAGGATACCAGCCTCGCTGTCAGGATGCCACTTCATATATTTTAGTAATAAAATTTAGAAGGGTTCATTTTAACAGTAATGCTTTTGCTTTGTCCTTTGTTTAATCATTAATTTATATTATTATTTCCCTCATTTTAATATATTAAAACATTATGCTTTAATAATAATAATGATAATATAAATAATAATAATAACATTTTCATTCTATTAATAATTTTTAAAATTTTCCCTAGTCTATAAATAATTACAACCATTATTCATTTATTTATACTTTCATTAACCACTTCCGGACCGCCCGTCATCGATATACGTTGGTCCTTTGACGTTAAATTCCGTTGTTATGGCAGCAGATATCTGCCATAACCCTGGTATTTTTTCAAAGGCGGGTGGTCCGCTTTGGGATAAAAGTGTCACTGCAAGATCATTTTTATCTGCAGTGGGAGAGGTCCCCCCCCCCCCACCGCGTCCCGGTCATCTCCACCGCTTACCGAATCCGTCAATCCGGTCCTTTTCCCTGTTGGATAGGAAGTTGAGCGAGGGCATGATGGCCCCCACTCCACTCTATGCCCTTGGAGGACCTGAGCGATGTCAAGCATCACTTCCACCCTTAAAGGGACAATTTAAAAAACAAAAACACTTATTTTTTCCTTTTTCTTTTGCTTTTAAGTGTAAATGTGAGATCTGAGGTATTTTTTGACCCCAGATCTCACATTAAAGAGGTCCTGTCATGCTTTATCGACTACAAGGGATGTTTACATTTTTTTTACATTTTACATACTTTTATTCTTATTTCCTGCCTCCTTTCATGTTTTGTCATCTATTTAAATTATAACACATTGTATTCATTCATTGTCATTCAATTATTCATTCATATTGCTTGTATCAACATTTATTGGCAATTAAGTATAATAATATTAATATAATAATATAATATATATAATTATATATTTTGCACGTGTGGTATTTTAATATCCACATGGTTCACTCTATATCTCCTAATGTAAGTACAATTTGCATTAATTTTATCATTAATTTGCCATGTATGAACATTTGCATGTGTCTATTTATTAATTATCCTACCCCCTTTATGCATTTTTGTCTTTTAAAAAAGATCTGCTATATACCACTAGGCTCCATTTAAGCTATAAGCTTTCCAAAATACCTTATTTCCTAAAAAAAAAAATGGCAACGTTTGGATGTACTTTTTTCCATTTGGCAAATTAGCCTTGCTATGGGCTGAGAGTCTGGTCTATGGTGTACATGTACATCCTTCTAACATACATCATTCTTTGTTCTAACTCCCTCATTTTAAAGCCTACAACCTTTCCTCTAAAAACTTTAGGCTGTTGATCATCTTATAGTCTGCTCTTCCCCATCCTTCTATAATATATTCATTGTGCAGGTTATAGAAGAGAGAAGTATCACATAAAAGGAATATCCTAATATGGACTTCATAAGCCAAAAACTCAGCTGAGAGTCAGGCCAAGAAATAATTATTTTTAAAAATAATCAGTTGTTGCAAATAAAATTTATTAGAACATTTTCTAACGTAAAACTGATTAAAAAAGATATTAATGAATTAAAAATCATAGAAACATTAATTGATTCTGTATGTATTAAAATTTACGTGTTTACCTTCTTGTGTATTAATATTCATATATCTAAAAGAAAGTAAAATAATATTTTACATTGATTCATCCACACTTCCATTACCTTAAATTTCTTTATGTATTTGTATGATAAATATATTTCCCAATTAATAAATTAATTTTGAAATAAATGTAATAAGAAAAATATAAATGTTCACATGCTCCAACTTTTAGTGTAATTATATTTTGTAAATTAGGCATTTATTAATCTGTATACGTTCCTGTTTCTAATTTATTAATAACCTGAGCATGGGTTTTGATACTAATTGCTATGTTAAATTTTGCATTCTTATACATTGTTGTTTTTAACTTTTTTTTGGCTATGCATAGTTGCACGTATGAATGCTACTTTTGGAATTGTACATTGATTTATGAACCTGTACATGTTTTGCACCAACTGAATGTTTGATTTTTCATTTCTCAGCTGGGATTGTGTGCTTGTTTTTCATATACTATTCATTTTCAAATATTTATTTTCTGTTTTTAAATTATGCATAATTGGTTAGTTTTATTTTGCTGCATGTATTTGTTACTTGGGTTCAATTTTCCTGTGTGTTCAGTTTCTATCATGTTTGCTCTAGGATTGGGATTAACTATTTAGCAAATTACCTTCTATATTATAGAATTCATAAATATTACAGTGAAATAAGATGGGGTTATGAAATTGGGGTCTACATGATATCATTGAAACCTAATTTGAGAATATTTTCTTGAAAGTAAATTGATTCTTGAATATCTTCTATTAATTTGAAGCATCTTTGTTTCTGATTGTAAAATGTAGCTTTAGTAACTATTTTGTTTTTTGATTATTTCTTTTTTTACAGTCTAGTGCAGTATATTGATTACATCAACCACCTAGTGTTGGTAGAAGTTCTTGTAGTAATTGTTTAAAAGTGATAAAGAGAAGACCCCTTACTTTTCCTTGCTGGGCGACACCTAGTTTCTGCATCCTTTGAACATTGTCTGGTCATGACATGTTGTATTCATGCCTGTTTCTCTCTCTCTTTCTCTCCAACCCATTTTTGTCTGTGTGTCACTTGTTCTCCTTATTTACCACCTGCCCTGAAAATAAAACAATGCCCTTCTAACTATCTTATCTGCCATGGCTGGGCAGAAAAACAAAGCCAAAAATCACAAGCCACCAGCCAAGTCGAAGCCAAAGGTGCCTCCTCCTGCCAAGAGTACCGGCAAGTCGAAAAACGGTGTTGCGGACAAGGCCCCCGCCAAGCGTAACACCCCCGCCAAGCGAAACACCCCTGCCAAGCGAAACACCCCTGCCAAGCGAAACACCCCTGCCAAGCGAGACACCCCCACCAAGCGAAACACCCCTGTGAAAAATACTGTGGGCAAAGCCCAGCCCAAGAAAAAAATTGCTGGCGCCAAGAGGAGGAACGTGGGGAATAGTTACCAGCAGGTAGAGAAAAAATCAAAGTATGCAGATCCCATTGGTGTGATCTGACATACATGACCCCCTCTTCCCCACCGTACTCCCATCATCCCAATACCTTTTTACAGAGGGGATATGGGCAATCCACTTGGAGATGTTGTTTGTGTGTGTCCATGTTGTGTAACGTGTTAGTAATGCCTGCTCTATGCTTATTGTTTCATGCTTGGGGCTCATTCATTGTTGTTCATGCAAAAGAAGAGACCTCTATTCATAAACAGGACAGTTTGTAAAAGCAGCTTGTTTTACACATTGCTGGTCTAAAGTCATATACACATATTTACAAACCTGACAATTATTTTTCCAATGAACTATAACTGCTGATTACTTTTAGCTGAATTAGGTTGACTTTGCTTGTATAATATTCATCAATGTTTTTGTCATGTTTTGTGTTTTCAGAGGCCTCTTTTTTTGCTGTTTGTGTAACTATTCTGTTACGTTAAATGAATGATTGCAATGCCCCTGTGGACCCATTCCTTAATGGGTGGTCATCACACGAATAGATTCACCATGGGGTTCATCATCTCAAAGTCCTGATATGTTTTGCTGAGTGGGCTGATAATGACCCTTCTAAGTGAATCAGTGATGAGATGTTGATTTATTGTCCTCTAGAATGAGAGGCGTAAGTTAATAAATAACTAATGCTTGCAATTTTTTCTTGTTCCCTTCTCCTCTTTGATCTTCCCCCTAAATCCAAACAACTTTGCCATGTTCACTTACTTGCCCTGTTCTTCTTTTTTCATACTCTCTTTCTCCAAATGATCTTTGCTCAAACTTTCCCAATGCTATTTCTTCATGCCTTGGCTTTTCTTTGCACCTTCAACTTTCTGATTTTCTGTGGTTACCAAGGACCCTGCCCCTCCCTCTGAACCTATCATGACCCCTGAACCCACCTTGTTAGAACAAAGCCTTGATTACACTGTGGCACCATACGAAGAGGAGGCTTATGGGGCTTGGGAGGAAGAGCCCACGCCCGAACCCAAACCTGATCCACAGGTAACCATTGAATTTTCCACCAAAAGGTTAATGACCACACATTAGTAGAGTAAAGAATTGGCTTAACAAGAAATCAATCCCCACCTATCGTTACAAGCTTTTACATTTAAACTGGAAAACATTTTTGAGGAACTTAATGTCAATGTCTAATGTTTAGTTCTTGCCCATTTTTATACTTTTAGACCTATGGTCTACTCCTCACCACTATCTCGGGAAGAGAGCACCTATATATAAGAAGAATGGCCATAAGCAATTTGGTTTTGTAATGCCCATTGTCATTTTACACTTCACAGCCCCCCATTTTGTATAAAGCTTGGGCCACATATTTATATTTTTATCTATATTTAGTACTTATCACTAGATCCTTTTGTGCCTCCTCTTGTCACTATTTCCATTATCTTGATTCTTGACTCATTTGCCCCCTTGGAAGGAAAAGGAACAAGCTCCTTCTACAGATGTCAAGGGTAGCGATTCCTTCACAGCGGAGTATGTAACCGGAGAGGAGGAAAATCCGACTGTCGGTCTGGACTATGAGTATGTGTACAAGGATTATCATGAGGGCTCGGAGAGTTCACAACTTGGCCCAGTCCTCTCTGCAGAGACTCCTGAGAGTGGAGGTGTAAGTCTCACTGTGTAGTGTCCGTTAATCTGAGTGCATTGGGTTCTACAAACCTTGTGAGACTCTGAGCAAAACAAAGCAAAAAATGTTTTTCAACATTCTGCCCTCCTCTCTGGTCCTTGTGTACTTTGCTTGTGTTACCACTCCATGTCAGCCCCCTTTGTCTTGTTCTTCATGATCTTTTTGTCCAGTATTTTTGTTAATTCTTTTTGCTCCCTTTTCTCCACCTCCTTGTGTTTATGTCTCACTTCCTACTCTTCTTTGTTGTTGACCACACTTTTTACATTGTGTGTGTCTACATGTTTTTCTGGATGGATACTTTGATGTCCTCCTTCTTGGACTTCCTTGTCTCCTGTCTGTTGTCCTTTGCTGCTTTTCCTTCCTTGTCATCTCCACCTTGTTGCTCAGACTTGGTTTATGATGTTGCTGTGATATAACATTTATCACAGGGTGTCAGAAAAGTCGAAATCCAGTTGGAGCCTTGGGTGACCAAAGGATGTCATGCTGCTCAATGTCACCTTGATCACTGGGGTCCATTGTGGATTCGTTCTGACCCTTGCTTATGGCATCATAGAATTCTCAATATACTCCAGAATTGTATGATCCTAATACAGTGTATTTCAGTGCCTCAAGCATTGCAGCTTTGCTGATGAAAGTACAACACTGATATCTCTTCTGCGCCCCTGTATAATTAGAGGCCCGCAGTTTACCATTGTATTATGTGCACTGTATTTATTATAGATAACATTATCAGTATACAGGTTTATGGCATGTAATATTAACATATATAATGGCTAAAACAAGGACTGTTATTTGGTCTTGCCCAGAACTGCTATTATTTATATGAAATTGTAGAGGTATAACAGTGCAATGTGCAACATGATATTACTTCTAGTTTTTATATTTTCACTTGTGTGTCTTAGTTAAATGTTAGTAGAAAAAGTGGGCTTTATTGTCTGAGTGATACTAAATATCTCCATCTTTCTGGTTATATGTGTGCTACCCTCAGGCCATCAGCGGGCCCCGTGGGGTGAAAGGAGATAAAGGAGAACCAGCTGTTATAGAGTCAGTAAGTAAAGTCTATCATGCAATGCAAAGATAATGTCTAAAAGAATGGTTGTCCATTGTATCCTTATATTTGGTTAATACCAGATATATGGAGTATGGAGTCTTTAACCCAACATCCCCCACTTATATGAACTGTATGTATGAACTGAGAGCAGGTTAAATTAACTACATAACTATCATATTATATTATTATAACTATTATACATATACAGTGGCATCACTAAGGTTGGTGTCACCTGGTGCAGTGTCACCTCACCACCCAAAAAAAAAAAATTTCTGAATGTGCGCCAAAAATGCAGTATCATTCAACCCTTATATCTTTGGAGGCCACTAGGACCAAATATGACTGCTGCTACTATTTGGTAGCAGAATCTATAGTAAGCAAATGCACATAGCTAAACATACAGTATAAACATTTATAACCAGTTTTCAGGATAAACGTTTTTCTATTTTTTCCTTTGTTGTTCATGTTCAGCATTTTCTAACAAAAAATTGTAAATCGTGACAGTTCTATTTTTTTCTTTCACAGGGAATGCTGGTCGAAGGTCCACCAGGACCCGAAGGACCTGCCGTAAGTACCATTTTAATATCTCTGTTTTAAATGTTTTGCTTTAGCTGATAGTATCATTACAGAGTTTTCTATACATATTCAATGTGGTGTGCTGTAGACCTTGGGTATCTTGGTATACGTTTTTTCATTTTCCGTCATTTTATATGATACCCTTTGTCTTTGCTTTGTGTTAGTATTGCCTTCTAAAACAGTTTATTAAATAAAAAGTAAAAAAAAACAACATGCATAACAATAAAGACTGTAAATATAATAAAGAAGTGTACGTCAGCAAAAATTCACCAAACTTTTTATCATCGTACTTATGGCTCTTCCAAGTCTCAAAGAAATATATGATCACGCAGACAAATGCTGTGCTTACTGCATGTCACAAAAGTCCAGATGGAAAGCAGCGGGTAAATTAAATAATATGATTGTTGAAATTCATTAAAAATTTATTTTGTGTCATTTGCAGGGTCATTCAGGTCCCCCTGGAACACAAGGCCATCCTGGACCTATCGGTGACCCTGGAGAGAGGGTAGGAAATTCTGATTTAAACGACACTTTGAAAATAATTCTGTTCATTTTTAACACCCCCCACCCCATGCATCCTTGGCATTATAGCACAATATTTTTTTTTTTGGTAAACTTATTCTCACACTTTTAGGGTCCCCCAGGACGAGCTGGTCTCCCCGGAGCCAATGGATTACCCGGACCACCTGGTAGCTCTGTCATGCTTCCGGTAAGTCTTTTGGTCAAAATCTAGAAATTGGAAAGAGTTACAACTTCTATCATTTTTCTATTTCTTAGGACAATAAATGGGGAGGAAGGAGGGGGGGGGGCATCTGTCTCTGGGACAGTGAGGTACAATCATCAATAGAAACATTGGTAGAAGTTCTAACTCTTCCCCACCCTATTAAAATGTATTTTTTGGTCTTTGTCTGTGCCTGCCCTGATAGGAAGTGACTTGAAATTTAACAAGTAAGGTCAAAGACTGCAATGTAATTCAGAAAGATTTTGAACAAACCATTGTTCTAACACAATATGTTGATCTAGCACATTACAATCACAATGTTTTACCACATCAAAACATAGCTCATAAGTTTGTCTTCCAACTAATCTCCACAGTTCCGATTCGGAAACAGCGGTGGTGATAAAGGCCCAATAGTGTCTGCTCAAGAAGCTCAGGCAGCGGCTATATTACAACAGGCCAGAGTAAGTCATGAACTTCTCAAGACTAGTTTGTTTTTACAGTCTCTAAATTTGCATTATGTCATCTTTGTCACAATTCTTTTTTTGACAGCTGGCTTTACGTGGGCCCCCAGGGCCAATGGGATATACTGGAAGATCTGGAGCTTTGGTAAGCATCTCTACAACAATATATATATTCTAAAACCTCCAGAATGGGCAGCACAACAATTGGCAGTCTTGGTTTAAAGCTATGGAGTCTTTGGTTCAATGACCCCTTAGTCAGCAGGTCCACTGGCTTCCAACAAACTGGCACTAATGCATATAAACGACTGTCGTAATGATATAGAATTATCACGGATCGATCTTCCTTAAAGTGATTTTTTTGGTCACAGCTGAAGCCTGGTGTGGGAGTTAGCTCTTGGCTTCTTCTGTGTGTTGGATAATCCACCAGCCAGGCCTACCTGCCATACATTCTAACTAATGTTTGCTAAGTTATTTCAACATTAGTATTAAGACCTAGAAATGGTATGCTGTATAGAAGATGTATAAGCAAGTATCTTTTTGTAGGTCTCTTTACAAATGAGCCCCGAATGTGCCGGAATAAGAATTTTCTGCATCAATTCCTTATTTTTCTTTGACAAAGGTTTGATTTGTCATTTCAGGGTCCACCAGGAAGTCCTGGACTAAAGGGGGAGTCCGGAGATATTGGTTCTCAGGTAATTAAGTAAGCACAAACACATAGGGGTTGAGTTAATATCACTGGAAAATGCTAAATCTGGTGCAGCTGTGCATGGTAGCCAATCAGCTTCTAACATCCGCTTGTTCAATGAAGCTTTGACAATAAAACATGGAAGCTGATTGGTTTCTCTGCAGAGCTGCACCTGATTTGCGCTATCCAGTTTTAGTAAATCAAGCCCATTGTTCTCTAACATTCCCAAACATGTCTGAAAATGTAAAGGTATCCATTGTGCAACACAGATGAACTGCTTCTGTGGGACTAATTATTAATACTTGGTGCAATAATGTCAGAGGGACTGGAGTATAGTTAAGGAGACACAAAAACTATGGGAGTTAAAACTGAAAAACAAGTTAAATGAGACAGAATAGCGATACACAAAATTGATAATAATATCCTAATAAGCCCAGATGACAATGTGCACCGTTGCCGGATTAGTACGTCTTTATAAAATCCTTGAGAAACTGCTAAAAGTCTCATCAAATTTTTTAGATAAGTATTTATAAGGAAGCCAATTCCACATCGTATTTGGAATTTATCTCTAGATGAAATACATTTGATGGAGTGAAAAGTTTGAGAGGCAAGGAAAGTTTTGGGAAGGATTATATTGGGAAGAATGGTTATAGATAAAGAGGTCTGGCGAAGAGAACCCGAGAACAGAAATTGAGGTCAATTAAAACTTTTTATGTATTGCCAATAATATGATTTTTTTAAAAATTGGTGTAGCTCCGCACTAGGATTACTAAAGTTCAATTGGATGTGTTATTTCAGCACTAGAGCGCTGCACTATTGCTTTTTACGCCAGAGAAACCATGGAAGCAAATTATGGGTCTCAGGGAACCTGTGCTATAAATGATTATAGCTACAGCTTACCATACATTAGTGTGATCAATAAATTTTAGAAGTTTTAAATAAAATAATAAAGAATGTGAAATTCCTAGATTTTTTACACCCACATGCTGTATAGGACAACATTATATTCAGTAATAATCCTAAAACAAAATGAAACATAATAACAGAAATGAAATACAAAAGTTGACTTTTATGGTGTTCCCTACATTTATAATCTGAGGAAAACCTTGCATTGGTAGTCCGTATTGGCGGGATTCCAATTTGCAACTGTTCAAAGAACCTCTAGTAAACATCCCCTGGTTGAGAAAGGTTGCTCTAATGTTTGCATTCAAGTACTTTTTAGTATGGTCTCCCAAGTTTTACATGCTTTTTTTACCACATTTCAATTACTGCATTACATATATTGATTCATAGAGTCTCCATATATGTGACTACCCAACTGAGTAAAAAATGCCAAGATATAGGGGTTGATTTTTTAAAGGGTTACAGCTCATAGGCTGTTCACTTAGCAAAGTAAACCAATCCAATTATTTGCAAGCAACAATTATGTTTTTTTTTTCATTTCCCTTGCACGTGATTGGGTATTCTTTGCAAAGTAAATTTTCACCACATTCACTAAGCTAAGTGAAAATTGCTTTGCTATGTAAATCAACTCCCTAATCTAAGCCATACTGAAGTATTGAGCCAGCAGTATGAATGGTAAAGGAAACATTTGTTGCCTACAGCAACTAATTAGCTTTCAACTGTAATTTCTGAAAATCAGATTAGAAAATGAATCTGGAAAGTAGATTGACTTTTATGTCAGCAAGATAATAGGATTATTGTACACACCAAAAACCCTTCTCTTGAAGAGAATATTGAGGAACATAGACGTCTGAGATAGAATCCTTGCCTCTAAAGGCCTGTTGTTTCCCCAGTGAATACTTTAATAAATTAGCTTAAAGCTTGGCACAATTTAATTATCTATATTTTATATCTGGAGGGCCATTATGAAAAACAACTGTAGTAGGCTGCCCATCATACAGTGTGTGACAGACCACTTGGCACCCCGCCTGGGTGCCTTTATCAAGATACAGCTTCCTCCACTCTGCTTCCTCCATGGGCCATAATCAGTGGGTGGGATGCTTGCCCCTAGTCCCCTCCAAAAGCCCCTGTCCTGGATGGGTCTGTCACGCAGTGATAGTCGTGATCTTCTGGGTTCTGCCCTGGCAACTTTCCCTCTGTACACTGAACAGGGGGTAACTCGCTAAGTGCTGCTGCCATTCCTAGAACTCCTTGTATTTATTTCAGTGATTACAAGGTGCTATATGATTGGATGGGGTGGAGTGGAGGGGCAGACAACATCATATTCTACCCTCATCTAAACAGAGAATGCCTTGTATTTATTGAAAAAAATATAATACAATGTTATTTAGAATGCTTTGGGAAAAAGACAAAAGATGTTGTTGGAATACACTACCCCCCAAAAATTATTAGCACAGTTCCATATGCATGGCCATAACTCAGGAAAATTTGTGAATCTTGTATATACACCGTTGCAAATACACATGACTGGAGAAACAGTAGTAGAAGGAACAAGTAGAAGAAAGGGAAAGGAATTATTCATTTCAGTCTAACATTTTTCCTACTTGTACTAGGGGCCAAGAGGACCACAGGGCTTGTCCGGACCTCCAGGAAAAGCAGGAAGACGAGTAAGTATCCATCTTCCTACTGTTGATGTTGGTTATTAAAAATATACTACAAAACAATCTTTGCTTTGTAGAGTGACACATTTATAATATGACTGTAGCAAAACACAGAACATTTCTGTTCTTACAAACATTTTTCAAGTTCTTGTAGACTTTAATATCATTCTCTTGTAGGGTCGATCTGGTGCTGATGGGGCTCGTGGTCTGCCTGGTGAATTTGGCGGCAAGGTAATCCTATTAATCTTTGACTCTCATATGAATCTATTATTATTATTGTGCCACATTGTTCAAAATTTCCTAAACTGTGTTCCCTTCACAGGGTGAGAGGGGTTTTGATGGATTGCCTGGATTGCCGGGAGAGAAAGGTAACCGGGTGAGTTAATGATATAATTCCATTTTAATTCATGTTTTTTTGTGTAAATGATCATATTTCAGAAACAAACAGAAGGGCATCTTTAGGTTCTAATGCCATTTTTACTATGGCAGGTTCAAATAAATTGTAGGGACACAGAGTTAAAGACAATAGAATGTAATCGTTTATGACTGTTTCACAATCAATTTTATACTTGACAATGCAGAGTGATGTTTTTACTTTTTTTCTCGATTTATTGATAAGATCTTTGATGATTTAAATGGATGGAACGGAGAAGGCAGGGCAGGTTTTAGGGAACAGCAACTAAGCGAGTTAATTAGAGGTGCACCGAATGGAAATTTTGGTGCCGAAACCGAAAAATGACAGTTTAAAAAAATATATATATATATATTTTTATATCCTGTATAATTGTATTATATTTGACTTTTTAAATAATATAATGGATTTAAATGAATATGAATTTATTGTCGGCCATTATCGGCACCTTTAGCGCAAGGAAATGCATTCCTTTAAATTCTATGTATTTCTTCTGTTGTGGTGTTAAAAATCTTGCTTGCTGCATTTTTGGTCAGTTAAAAAAAAACACACCAAAAACGCATCCTCCCATTGAAATGCATTGAAAATGCCGCAAAAACGCATCAATAACACACCCGTGTTACGTTTTTTATGTAGTTTTTGAGTCACATGACCTATGAAAACCACACCATAAGCACAGTAAAAATCATGGTAAAATCGTGGCAAAATCGCACGTGTTTTCGGCGCTTACATCGGCACCTTTTTCTATATCGGTAAAATGCCAAAAGCACCATTTTCGACTGATATGTTTCGACCACAAACATTTAGGTGCATCTCTACCCTTAATCTACTTTTGAAGAAGTTCCCTTGTCCTGTGCCAGTGTCTTAATATCCAATATATGATATGTATGCATATTCTTATAACTTGGAATATAGAATGTAATGAGAACTGGAGCACCAATGCAAAATAACAATACTTTTTAATTTAGTAGAATATAGTGTAAATCAGACCCACCATTGGGTGAACTGTAGCTTTGAGCCATAAGGAACCATCCAGCACAAGAGTGATGATACAGACAAAGTGCTAAATATTCCCATTTGGCTTCTATGTGTAAAGGTCTTTCACTCACTGATGGTTTTATTTTAAGTGAAGGAGTAAAACACGACTCCTTCCATTACTCCTCAGTGCAAGGATTTTGGTGAAAAAACAAATCCTAATGTTCAAGGAAAGCTAAAGTATCCCTAAATATAAAGCACACTCACACCTATCATGCCCCTTACATGTACACTTACCTTAATCCCTAACAAAATCCCTTAACACATAACCTCAGCTCAACACATGACATTTAACCTTTAACCTAAGCCATGGACGCTCAACCTGTGGTCCTCCTGCTGTTGCGGAACTACAAGTCCCATGATGCATTGCAAGGCTGACAGTTACAACCATGAATCCAAAAGGCTGAGGCATGATGGGACTTGTAGTTCCGCAACAGCTTTAGTGCCACAGGTTGAGCCCCCATGACCTAAGCAATCAACTTAACACTTAGCTTCCCCTCAACACTAAACCTAAAAGCTAACTACCTAAACACTAAACTGAAGGAAACATTTTAAAAAAAGTTTGAGGAGGTTGCCATTGATGAACTCAACTTCTAAAAATGCAAATTTATTGGTTGTTCCACTGACTCGCTTCTTTCAATATTCAGTCAGTGACCCAGAACGGATATGTAGATAAAGGTTCTGACTTTTTAAAGATTCCTGCTTTGTGTCAGTAGCTCCAGAAGTACTGAAGCCAGAGGAGAAGCATAAAAGCCAGGGAGCTAGAACTTTCAAAATGGTGTCAGCAGTAGTGGATTCATATTTCTTTCTTTACAGACTTAACTTTGCATTTAACACCTCACCCATGGTCCTACCATTAACCTAACCTAACTACTAATCTAAAGCCTAATACACATGGGCCGAATGTTGGCTGGCATTGGCTGGTTCAATAAAAACCAACCAACATTCGGCCCATGTGTATGGTAGCTGGTCTAACAGAAGCCGTCCGAAATCAGCAGCCGACCCACTCCCAGTTAGCGCACTCAGCCAATGGCCAATGGCCACTAGTCCTAGTGAGCTGGGGGTCCCCAAGGAATTCCCTTAATTTGCAGGGATTTCATCTCATTTCCTGTTTGGCTATGGGACAGGAAGTGAAGGGGAATCTCCGCAATGGGACACAGATGACAAAAAAAATCTGACAGGGGTTATAAACCTGCCTTGCTCTCTCCAAAATTTAAAACAACCGGTTTTGCCTATAGTTCTACTTTAACATTACGTAACCCCAGCAGCAGAACACTTAACATATCCTGGAGCAGTTGCATTGAAAATGCCAAAATAACTCATTGCCTAATGGCAGTAAAAACAAATGGCCTGAAAATGCCCATAAGGCCACAAAGTATTTGTTTTCAGATAGGTTAATAAATGCTGGAGTGTTACTGACCTAACATCAAAAACTGGTTCATCAATTTAGCTGTGTTTTGTTATTTTAAAAGAAAAGTACAGCCAAAGTTTGGATCACAAGAGTGCTGTTAGTTCTGCACTCCTATGACCCATTTTCAGCAGACAGCAGGTGGAAGCCTACTGTCGGCTGACATCACAGAGCCGGTCCTGGCTCGGGCAAGATTGCAACAATGGAGTCGGGATCCGTCCACATGCCTAGATCGGCACCCAAGCTGCTGAGAGCCTGAGCCGGCCGTTTCTACCACCTCCACAGCGCTACTCTGAGCGAAGGGGGGCAAAGCAGAGAGCCGCTGACTGACAGTCACCAGCCCTCGCTCGGTTCTCAGTATTAGAGCCAGCGGGAGACAGATGCTGCATCCACCTAGGTAAGTATGATTCTGAAAAAAAAAAATCCCATACATCTCTTGTAATTTAGGCCTCAAACCGGGCTCCTTCACCTTTTATGGGCTGGATTGTATCAGATAATATGTGATTGGATAGAAACAAAGCCATGCTAAATTCTTGATGGTGAAAATACTCACCCAGAATTGTAGGTGACCATGCTTTGTATTGTCCGCTGGTTGTTTGGCATGATAGCCATCAGCCAGATAATTGGATCATCACAATTATGTTGTGCACTCTTCATTCTCACTAACTTGAGTTTCCTTTGTATTCTTATTTCTCTTGGAATATTATAGTTTTGCACCTGTTCTAAGTCATTGACATTGACATGTTTCACCACAGGGAGATTCTGGAACTCAGGGTCCTTTGGGTCCACCAGGAGAAGACGGAGAGAGGGTAAGTACCCTGTGAGTAGGGTCACTACATTGAGGAGGCCCATCACTGTCTGATTCCCTACTTTATTATTTTCTAGGGAGGCGATGGAGATGTTGGACCTCGTGGACTCCCTGGTGAACCAGTAAGAACAATTTTTATTTCTTAAAACTTTTTATTCTCACCTCTGCTTAGCCACAATGATCTATGGCGCAGCCATTCATAATACTGTAAGGGGAACTTTGCGCCTGTATGTGCACGCTTTATTATGCAATCTTCACTTAATACAACATAAGTGAGTTTTACTTGCAATTAGCTTTAGTCACTAAATTAGTAATAATAACTTCAGAAAAATAATGGTACCTGTTATTATAGAGATCAGTCATATTCAAGACATAGAAAAATAGAGAAACTGTGCAAAGGGGCTGGTTTGAGCTGCTGCCAATCCACTAGACGTATAGTGTACACCCAGAAAAATATTTGTAAAGAGCAGCATTAAATGCTGAGTTATCTACAGAAATAGTGCAAAAATAGTGATAAAAAACAACATATATATATATATCAACACATAAATCAATTCATAAATTGATATTAGTGCAAAGTTCAGTTTGTGGTTCAGTTATGTATGTGCAATAGTCCATATACTGTAAATCATAATAGAACATAAAATATTCTCAATAAAGTGACAAAAGTGCGAAGAATTGTGCAAAAAATAGTTTTTAGTATTGTCCAAAAAAGTGACTGATATATCCAAAGTTGTGACAGACTTATGAAATGGTGTGGTGATCATCCAGTCCAAAAAATAGTGGTGCCACTATACAAGAAGGAAGGTGATAAGGGTGTATGCTTACCAGATAAGGTAGACCCACGTAGCTGTACGGCCAGTGGGTCAAAAAGGCTTGTCTGGGAATAATCCTAAATAGAATCAAATTTGGAAAAATCTGGTTGCAGCAGGTCAAATGGATTGTCATATGGCCATTCCACGACCACAGAGGGATCCCAGAAAGCAGCCAAATTGTGATCAAATAATAGTGGGTGTATGCGAAAACAAAAAGGTCCACATAGTGTGACTTCTGATGGTAGGTTTATTGTTAAAACAGGAGGGTACCTTAATACATAAAATAGCCAGCTATTCAAATAAAAGCAAAGAAAACAAACTGCGATGGTCGCACAGTCCACACCCACGGTGTTGAGACAAATTAAACAAAAAGAAAACAACTGTTTGCTGCAACCATGGGCCCCAGATTTTTTCACACTTTTAGGGACAGGCACAACCAGCATACACCAGTCTCTACTTTAGGCATTAGCTAGTTGCATAACCATATTACAGTATGGTGGGTGGATTTTACAATGTGAGAGAAAATGTTAATACTTTTGGCGATTTAGTAGCTAATTACCTGGGCCATGTGTTATTTTAGTTGTTCTTTTATTCTTACAGCTTAAAAACTTTGCATTTGATTGCGCTACTCACCGTAGCTCATGCTGTACTTTAAAATACAACATTGATTTGCCGCATCCAAATAATAAACATAAAAAAATAACACTCAAAGATAAATAGGCAGCAACCTCATTTATAATAAATATGCAATCTCAAATAAATAGCAAAGGAGTGCCTATTACTTCCTAAAGTGGAAGTAAACTTCCATAAATTACTTTTACCTACAGGTATGTCTATAATAAAGCTTACCTATGGGTAGTGTAAATATCTCCTAAATGTGCACCGTTTAGGAGATATTTACTATAAATGCAGCCAGTGACATCACTGACGCATGCGCTCTGAAGGAATGGCCACCCGTGTCGTTCCTTCAGAGCTCTGTGCCTTAAACGGCAGCTCCCATGCGGATGCGTGAGAGTGAGGTCATCGCAACTCCGGACAGTCACACAGCCGGAGTCCGCCAACCTGGAAGGGAGACAGGTGAAGATGGAAGCGCCTGCATTGATGGCAGCTTGTCACTGGAAGGGCTTTGTTTTAAGGTAAGTTTAACATAATGTGCTAGTATGCGATGAATACTAACACTTATGCCTTTACCTTTCAGGGTACATAAGAAAAAACGCCCAGCAGTTTACTAGCGCTTTAAACCCAAGAAAATAGAAAAATATAATTGTCATACCAAAAAAAAAAAACCATATACAAAACATCCATCATAAATAAAGTACATATAGTATGATACATCTATAAGTCCATGATTAGACACCCAAAAAGAAAAAGAAAATCTTCCTGACAAGTTTCACTTATAATGTGTAAATAAAAAACAACCAGTGCTGAATCGCATCGGAGAGCAGCTTACCGTCACAATCGACCACCAAAATTAACAGAAAGTCTGAAAGCACTTTTGTATAATCCACTCCAGACCGCCACCCTCATATACGAATCTGGTTGTCAACATGTTGTAAAGCTCGCAAGCCGCTACAGACCCATACTCCGGCGCTACAGCAAGGGGCTCCCATAGCTTATAAAACATCCTAGTGTGATGAGGACACTGGGAACCCACTCTACATATATGAGTTTTGTCTGAGCTCAGCCCCTGTATGAATGGCATAAGCCCCTGAGGAAGTAATGCATACGTGTAAGGTGGGTTCCAAGTGTCATCATGCTTGGATGTTTTTGAGCTACAGGAGTACCTTGTTTGTGGCACATAACAATTTGAGGGATTTATGGCATGCTGACACTATGGGGTTGATTTACTAAAGGAAAATAGACTGTGCACTCTGCAAAATGCAGTTGCAATCTGTAAGTGCAGTTACTCCAGAGCTTAGTAAATGAGCAGAAGCTTTTCTGACGTTCATCATCCAATCATGTGCAAGCATAAATGCTTTTTTTTTTTCATTTTACTTGCATGTGATTGGGTATTCTTTGCAAGGAGAAACTTTACCTAATTTACTAACCTCTGGAGCAACTGCACTTGCAGAGTGCACATTATATTTGCCTTTAGTAAATCAACCCCTATATCATCCTAGGTGAGTGTATCCTTTTGTTTTAAAATAAAAAAAAAAATTTGGAGGTTGATTGTAGTGGTGAGCTGTCCTTCTATGGCCGTGGTTCTCAACTCCGGTCCTCGGGACCCCTTAACAGGCCAGATTTTAGGTATTACCTTGGGGAGATGCAGACTAGAATACTGCAATCACTGAGCAGCAAATGATATCACCTGTGATGCATTTCAGTTATCCTGCAAACCTGGCCTGTTAGTGGGTCCCGAGGACTGGAGTTGAGAACCACTGTTCTATGGGATTAACACCTGATGCAATTTTGCTCCATCTGCTGATTCCAGAGCTGCAGGTATGATAGGCGTAGACAGTGATTCCATGTTTCTACCTTTGCCCATTCACAAAATGCATATGTCATCGCAAGTCACGATTTGTGTATGGACCAGTAAAGATGGGGGTGGAGACACAAATCCAGTGCCAAAGTTCATCATACAAACTAGTGGCCACTGCCCCCCACCTATAACTGGTCTATTGCAGCAAGGAGCGCTGGAAGGGCGACGCATGTCAAACAAATACAAAGAGATTTCCAAGCTCAAACTTACCAACCAGCCAACGACCAACCGAATTGACCAGTCTAACAACATGCGTTAAGAGCAGGGGTTTAGTCTGCACACATTTGCAAATACATGCGTAAGCTACAGGCCCCGCCAAGGCGCCCTGTTTTCTGCAGTTGTAGGACCACATGCCTTCACCTGTCCATTAAAATGCATGTGTTCCCATTGTGGAGACTCAGAAGTCAGAGTTAGGAACTACAGAAAACAGGGTGCCTTGGCGGGGCCTGTAGCTTATGCATGTATTTGCAAATGTATGCAGACTAAACCCCTGCTCTTAATGCATACTGTTAGAAAGGTCAATTCAGTTGGTCACAGGCTGGTTGGTAAGTTTGAGCTTGGAAATCTCTTTGTATTTGTTTCACTGAAGTTCATCATGCCTGCAGTGTTGTTAGTGGCAGAAAGGTTGACAGTAGAGCAGTACCTGTACTATTCAAAGCAACAAAAAAAATAGTATTTAAAATATAGGAAAAAAAAGAGACTGAATTGACAAATGTTTTGCCATTTTATATATATATATATGTAGTGCTTCTGCCGAAGGAAGGTAGGTAGTTTTGGGTTCTCTGTTCTGCACCTTGACTTCAAGAAACAACCTCAGCCGCCCCTTTGACACACCTGGTTGAATAAAAGTCACTGCAAGCACGTATTAAAAAAAGTATTAATACCTTTAACCTGGCTAGGGGTTACTACCAGAAAATAGACACATATCTGTTTAGTGGTAAATGCACTAAAATCTATTGATATGGCTTTGAATAAATGGCAGTTTCCACATAGATGAGCACACAGCAGGAGAATTTGCCCGGACAAAAACTTGCTCTCTCTCCTCCTCTAAACAGGGGCCTGTGGGAATTGTAGTTCAGAGTCCATATCCTCCACTGAGTAGCGCTTCTGAGGGGACTACCTGTCCCAGTGTCCTTTGCCCATCTGAATCATAGAGGGCGAAGCAAGAAGGAGCGGCTGCAATCCAGATCATCTTGCTTTTCCCTATGTCTCTCTGCTGCTGACCAGAGGAGAAAAGGGAGGGGGTGGCATCAAGGGAATTACACAGAGAATCCTCAGCTGTGCCTCTCCCCTGTCTTAGCAAAGCCGCATTTCCATGTTACCCCGGCTGAGGGAGATGAGCGGGGGGCTGGGGGAAGTCAACATACACAGTCTGTGGCTGTACCTCTCCAGTTAAAGCGTTTTTTAACCTAAAAATAGAAAAAAAAATAGACCCTGTTCCCTAAAGAGTGTTATACAGCACAGTACTTGTGCTGTGAAATTTGGCCCCTTGTATCACCTGAAATACCTGGCTGATCCTGCCTGGCTATACCCTCCCCCCTGTAAACTGACCATGGTTTATCATGGCTGCTGAGCCCTGACACCGTGGTCAGTTTACGTGCCTCCATCATCTGCTGTCTCTCCTCTGTTCTCTCTCCCATCCTCTCCCCTCCCTGCCTGTCAGCTATGTCCACTCCCCACCCCTCCCCTCCTTCTGCTATCATAACTACATTATAAACATACAATCCCCTCTGTAAAATAACATTATGTGCCCCTGTATCTTTTATATAAAAAAGATGCCGATCACAACCTTATATTAGAGCATCTTCCAGCGCTCACGTGACTCCTCAGCTCTTTCTCCTCCCCTCCTTCCCAGCTGACATTAGCGGGAGTTCTCGGCCCCTCCCGTTATAGCTGTCAGACTGGGGAGAGGAGAGAAAGCCGAGGAGTCACGTGAGCGCTGGGAGATGCTCTGATATAAGGTTGTGATCGGCATCTTTTTATATGACACAGAGGCACATAATGTTATTTTACAGAGGGGATTGTATTTTTATAGTGTAGTGGCTTAACAACCACAGTCGAGATGATCGCTGGTGTGGCAGCTGAAAGGGGGAGGGGGGGCAAGCAGGGAGAGTTGGTGCAGAGCCAATGGAGCACCCGGCTACACACATATATATATATATATATATATATATATATATATTGTGTGGGAGATTAGATCGTGGGGATCGCTTTTCAGAAGAAAACAGTCAACATTCAGGCCAATTTCTTTACAATCTGGCGGCTTGCTAGGTTTATTGTCAAAGGTTTGAAGCATCAAACAAATAAAAACAGAAAACAAAACCTATACAGTGTGGTCCCCGACACCCACAAAACATAAGCCCAAATGCAAACCTTGGTTTTGAGTCCCAAAAATAGCACACAGAGCTCACTCAACTTTCCTCCTCTGAGTTCCAGGATAGAGCTCTCCTCTGATCTCTTCCTGGTCATTTAATGCAGGTGGAAATGGGTTTGGGTAGACCTGAAATTCCAGGCCGGAACCAGCTCTGCCACGGTGGCTGGCAAAACCCGGGTCGGACTCTCGCTAGTCCACTCTAAGTGAACGCATGCGAGGCGACAAATATCGCCCGTCCATTATTGCGCCTTGCTTAACGTCACAATATATATATATATACACAGTATCTCACAAAAGTGAGTACACCCCTCACATTTTTGTAAATATTTTATTCTATCTTTTCATGTGACAACACTAAAGAAATGACACTTTGCTACAATGCAAAGTAGTGAGTGTACAGCTTGTATAACTGTGTAAATTAGCTGTCCCCTCAAAGTTACTCAATACACAGCCATTAATGTCTAAACCACTGGCGTCAAAAGTGAGTACTGTTAAACCGCTGTATGGTCTTGGCCACCGTGCTGCAGCTCAGTTTCAGGGTCTTGGCAATCTTCTTATAGCCTAGGCCATCTTTATGTAGAGCAACAATTCTTTTTTTCAGATCCCCAGAGAGCTCTTTGCCATGAGGTGCCACGTTGAACTTCCAGTGACCAGTATGAGAGAGTGAGAGCGATAACACCAAATTTAACCCAACTGCTACCCATTCACACCTGAGATTTTTATGACTGTCACCCCCCCCCCCCAGTCTATAGTTCTCTCTCTGTCTTATTTCACTAACTCTGCTGCTAGCTTTATTGCCATAGCCTTATACATTGATTTGTGTTTGTTTTTCCTTTTTTTTCCCTTTCCCTCAGAGATTTTTTTCTTCTTTTTTTAACATTCTGCTAAAACTTGAAGAAGGGGACACACCCTGAAAGCTTGTCCTGAAAAATTGTATGTTAGTGCTAATAAAAAAAGGATCACGGACAGTACTCAATTTTCTCTGTCGCAATTGCACTAATATGGCTACAATCACCTCAACCTGAGATCTTGGAAGAATAACGAATCACATGACACCGGGGAGGGAAAATGGATAATTGGGCCCAATTTGGACAAATTTACTTAGGGGTATACTCACTTTTCTTGCCAGCGGTTTAGACATTAATGGCTGTGTGTTGAGTTATTTCGAGGGAACAGCAAATTTACACTGTTATACAAGCTGTACCCTCACTACTTTACATTGTAGCAAAGTGTCATTTCTTCAGTGTTGTCACATGAAAAGATAGAATAAAATATTTACAAAATGTAAGGGGTGCACTCACTTTTGTGAGATACTGTATAATATCAAAGTGCATACTGGGCACTGGACAAAGCACTAGGGACAAAAAGGATGTGGAATGATTTGATACAGTAATGTAATCTTACAGATCCGTGTACTGTATGTGTTACGTGTGTTTCACTTTTCGAATTTGCCGCCGGGCTCCACCCCCATGTGACGCAACGCTCGCAGGGAACGGAGCCCGGAACCCTGAGGCATCGGGCAAAAGATTCCGGCGGAGGACACAGCTGGGGGACATCACAGGATCCAGGGAGCAAGGTAAGTACCTTTGCCTGGATACTGCGATGCGATCCCGAGTGTGGCTTTTTGTAATGAAATCACCCCAAGCCACACTTGGGAATACCGCTAAGGAGGCTAATCACGTAGATGAGCTAGGGTGAGTTTTTGTCTATACTGATATACAGAATAAATACCTTAACTTTACCACATTGGCTGTACAGAAGCCAGCAGAATTACCTGAACAGTTGACTCCAGCATTTTCAGAATGGCCACAGTTGTGCTGTTTCCACCCATTGTGTGGGCAGTTCCACAAAATATTTTCGTTGCCTCTGCATTCCACATTATCCAGAATAATAGATCCTGTTCCTTGACCAAAATGGGCATTGCCAAATGAAGAAATTGCTCTGCCACAGCCTAGTTGCCGGCATACGACTTGAGCATCTAACAAATCCCAAGAATCATCACACACCGTACGAGTTCAGCATACGGCCGTTGATCCGACACCGTCTCGTTAAAGAAGTAAACCGTTACGGGTAAAACCAGTTCCTTGTCCTAGATAATAAGACCTATTACACCTTACGTCTCCGTTGCTTTTATAAAACACCTTGACGGGTGTGTTACCCACCTTTGTCGTGTTGACACCGGTAAGACTTTTACGACCTCAGTTGACAAGTCCATTAAGACGACCGAAGACATGTCGGTTACACCATTTCAATTCCATAAATAAGACATATAGTCATATCTGTTTTTGAGTGGGATCGAGTAGATGCACTAA
>BLSH010289677.1:1327960-1365307 GCA_018402905.1 Glandirana rugosa
CGTGGTTTACATACCTCTTATGAGTGTAAACCCGGACCCTATGGTCCACCCGGAAATCCAGGTTCGTTCGGGGCTTGAGGGATTTTTTGTACCTCGTTGTTTACAAATGATATATAGTGTAACAAGTATTTAACAATACCTAGATAGCACAGATAGTCTAGATTTATGAAGTAGATTACCAGTCAAACCGACACGAAGAGGAGAAGACTATGTAACCGACAATCCGAGAGTTGGGGATGTTCCAGCGGGGGGGGAGTTGACATTACACAGGTACCCACTACACTATGAAAGGATAGGGAAGTGACTCGATGACAGATACAAGACTGAGAGTCGCCTTGGGGGGAGGGAGAGAAAGGAGAGAAAAGGATCTGAGCAGAGGAAGAAAAATGGGCATCACCCATGGACACATTACAGTTGAGGGGGGGGCGACCTTGTAGGGGTTGAGAGCCTAACAGCCAATGTATCAGAAGAGGAGAAGCACAGCCAAACTGACCATTAGATGGACTATTTAGATCTGATAGACACGATAGACCCATAACAATTTATGAACAATGTGATATATAGTAAACATTTGTCGCTCCATGTTTTTTTTAGGGAGTTCGAGGCTTGCTTGGACCTAAAGGCCCACCTGGTATCCCAGGCCCAAATGTGAGTATTCTCCATACATTTGGTGCTACATGTAAAAAGTGATCATACTGCTTAGCCATTTAATATTGCATTCCATGTCTCTACAGGGAGTAAGAGGTATGGATGGGCAAGTGGGACCAAAGGGAAATCTGGTAAGTTCTATTCTGTATAGATTAGGAGCTCACAATGTAAATACCATGTCTTTGTAGTACCTGTTCTCATCTGGAAAACTGTCTCTGTGTTAGGGCCCACAAGGTGAGCCAGGCCCTCCCGGACAGCAAGGAGCCCCAGGCACGCAGGGTCTCTCTGGGCCACAGGGTCCAGTGGGTCCTCCAGGAGAGCAGGTAAGAATGATACGGTTAGAGGATGGTAAAGCAATTATAAATGTGGTATACTGTATAAGAAAGAACACTTATCTCATCTCAAAATTAACTCAGAAATATTTGTTTACAGGGCCCAAGTGGCAAGCCTGGCCTTCCTGGAATCCCAGGTTCTGATGGACCTCCTGTAAGTACACATTAGGCCCGTTTAACATTAAACTGTCCATGTTTCACATTAAAATGTCCATGTATAACATTAGAATGTCAATGTCTCTATAAACCAGATGTGGATTTTTATGACTGTGTTAGGTTCCTCACTCTTATGTTTCTTTGCTAGTAAAACCAGACCAACCAAATCCAACGGCATCTTCCTCTTGTAACTGTATAAAACCTTCAGTTCCATCATGTTATTACATTCTGGTGGAATTATTATCTCTATGTATATAAGCCTTATATATTATTTGTGTATCACAATCAGCAAAAAACGATTCAAATGACCGAACATGTTAAGCAAAGAGAGACCATAGTCCTGTCTAATTCTCGGCAAAGGTTAATTTGTTGACTGCCTGTTTTCTTAATTCCCCACTTTTAAATGCATACGCATTCAGGGGCACATAGATAGGGTTTCCAGACAAACAGGCGTTGCACCAAAACTGCAGTGCTTTAAAAGTAAGAAAATATAGAAATATATATATAGAAATCATATTTATATTTTAAAAAAAGTAAAGCAGATTCTAGGCATTTGCGAGGAACAGGCATTGGATGATAGATCAAGGCAAGGAGAATAAGCACTAACCTGCTTTTGAATATTTCTGTATTTTCCTTCCTTAGGGTCATCCTGGCAAAGAGGGTTATTCAGGCACCAAGGGAAACCAGGTTAGTTTGGTTTAATATTTTACTGGAAACTTATGTGAAAATCAGTTTCAATGCCAATAAAAAAAATCAACATGAAGGGATGGAATGATTCATTTAGGGACAAGAAAATGAACACACAATAGGAGTTCTTGCATATTACAGGCAGACAGGTTTATTTTTCATTCTATAAAAAAATGAAACAAAAACTATTTTCTTTGGGTTTAATGGATCAGTGGCAACATGTTTCACCTTTCCAGCAAGGCAAAAGCCTTGATCTTTAATATAAATACATGAAATATCAATAGCCATGGCCTTACCTACATATGCTGTGGCTTCCCTCAGAAATGTGCAGCTTGTATGTCTAAAATATGTGGGGTTTTGGAGGTCTTTATTGATCTGCAATATCTGCAGATATGAAAAGTTTTCAGGTATTTTGGTCAATAATTTGATGATATTGTGAGCATCCTAATAACAGCATTTTTTTTAATTCGGGGTCCATATAAACCAGGGATATGCAATTAGCGGACCTCCAGCTGTTGCAGAACTACAAGTCCCATGAGGCATAGCAAGACTCTGACAGGCACAAGCATGACACCCAGAGGCAGAGGCATGATGGGACTTTTAGCAACAGCTGGAGGTCCGCTAATTGCTTATCCCTGATATAGACAAACGATGGGACAATAGGACTTGGAGACACAGTTAGGAAATACTCCTACTTAGTTGCAAGCTGAGGAATTACATCTAGTTAACTTTTTCAATCTGTTCTGTGAAGGTATCAGGTACTCTCTGACAGATCACAATTAGTAGAAGATGTATACCTTCTTCAGATATTAAAGCACTATCGAGTATATCATGTATCCAGATCATTCCATCAACTTTCAAGCTTGCAAATATTCCATAACTGATGCAGTCAGCTAATCCATTGAGTACAGCATGGTGATGTTTGGAACAAACTCTTTATGCCAATGAATTCCTAATACACTGGACCAAAACCTTTCCTTCACCCAACTGATTTTTACACTGAGACTAAATGATTATAATAACAGCCTATCCGATGGATTAACTCTACCCCCTTAGTTGGGCCTAGTGAAATATAATTCATTAATTTAGTGGATTACTACTAAAAGTAATCTCAAATAATGGCACAATAAAGAAAATAATTTGCCACTTACCACAGTCATGGTCTATTGACTATACTATGTACTTGGTCTTCCTCTTCGCAAAGCTCTAAAATGGTTACGTTGCAACTCGATAATTTAATATACTAAATTATTGCATACACAGAAACATTTCTATTAAGTAAGGAATCTGCCTCTTATACTAAGGTAAACATGACTTACTTCAAATCATGTTTTTTAAAAGGCTGGCTTCACGCTTATGGGTTGCAGCAATGCATTTAGTATGCCCCCCCCCACAAAAGTACAGTAGGTGCCAACAAGCCCCTACTTCAGTGCACCACAACGTACAAGGTGTGCATTGTGGTGCACTGTATATATATATATATATAAAAGACAACTGTGAAGGAGTACTGATAACGAGCTTAGGCGATTTACAGTTACACATCATACATGTATAAAATGTTTTCCAAATGTTTTTCTAGCTGTATTATTATGAAATGATATGAGGAACTATCCATTAATGATTACATTTATAAAAATAGTTATCCAATCTATCCATCACCATCAAAGTTTAACCAATGCAAATGGTCTCGCTTGCACTATAACCTTGATTATTATTTTTGTCCTTTTCCTTAGTGCCTATATTGGTCTGTCCCCCTAGCAGTGGTGGCCACTCAATTAGGGGCGCCACCCCCCTAATCCATGTGCCCATCCCCTAATCTACATGCAGGGCGCTGAATGCATGGATTTCAATGGGGTTTTATTGAAGCACATGATTAGAGCCGGAGGCACCAATTAGTTTAAAAAAAGAGTAGGCTTTGGGCGCAGAGCACTGCGCCCAGAGCCCACTTAGTTGTACGATATTGGCAAATTAATATTCACTAATGTCTTCCTGCTTCTCCTCCGACCAATCGGGTCTCAGGATCCACTTCCTGATTGGCCGGAAGTCTTAGGACTCCCGGCCAATTGGGTCTCAGGGCCCACTTCCTGTTCAGTTGGGAAGAACCTGTTCTGGTTCAATCAGGCCACTGATCGCCGCCTTCCAGTCCATCTCCATGGCGGGGAACAGGTTTGTTTGCCGCCCCCCCCCAAATATTGAGCACCGGCTTCCACTGCCCCTAGTATTATACTCATTCATACCCTTTTATAAAAATAGATTAAGAAGAATATGGATGCCGTGATTGTTCTTCGTCTATAACAGGATTTAGGAAGTTAATTCATGGTATTGATTGAGATCTTTTTTTTTTTTTTTTTTTTTTACTAATCAACTTTATTGCTTCTTTTCTTTTAGGGTCCACTTGGTCCACAAGGTACTATTGGCTATCCTGGGCCTCGAGGTGTGAAGGTACTTTTAAGAAAACTGTATATTTTGACTCACTACGATTGAGTTTTGTCTTGTATTTCAACCTGGAAATTGGTTCATATCTTTCCATTTTGTACGCCTGATTGATTCCATGTTCTTAGCTGTTTTCTCTAGTTCTTATATCTCTTAATCATTTCCTTCTGTGCAGTATTTCCTTTTCTTCCTCCCACATATCTTTCTTTTTTTTTTTACATTTGTAGGGAATTGATGGAATCAGGGGCCTTAAAGGACACAAAGGAGAGAAGGTAAGAGGAAAACGTTCATAGTCAATGCCCTTTAATTCTGCTTATTGCTCAGACATTTTTCTGCAGCCTATAGATTTTTTGTGGTGCTGCTGACATCACTGTAGTATTGAACATTATGCTTTTTTGGCACATTCAGACCACTAATTTCTGAATTTTTGATAGGATAAATATTAATTCAGACCCTTCAATAGATGTTTCTAATGAATAGGTGTGAAAGTGGGGCAGTTATTAAATGAGACAATCTCACTGTTTTCTCATAATCTGCCGCTTACCTTTACATGTTTAGAAAATAATGAGGAGATTAATTACAGAAATCTCTCCAGCAATTGTGGTACTTAGCAGGAATACAATACCAAGGGTGTGGGGTTTTGTAGAAGGTGTGAATATCTCCTCAGTGATACTTTAGGATAAGCAGAGGAGCAAAATACTGTCTTGTGACAGGTACACTTTAATGGATTATATGACCTTCTGTAAAAGACAGGAATCTTCATAATTCCAACCTAATTAACTTATTTTTTTTTAGGGTGAAGAGGGTTTCTCTGGATTCAAAGGTGACATGGGTCTAAAGGGTGATAAGGTAAGTAAAATATAAGTTTATTTAGGTAAACTGGTAGCACTGCCAGTCATAATACCACTCACAAATATATATGTTTATGATTTCAAATCTGTGCAAAAGCTGATGTAAATTGATGTGAAGAAAAGTGCAACCTATTATTTTGGTGGTGTTGTCCATGCTAAAGCTGGCCATAGATGGAGCAATTTTCTTCTTGCAACCACGGGTTGAAAGAAGATCACTCGATCGCTCGATTTCCCCATCAACACAGTCAGTGTTGATGGGGGAATCCCTCCCATGGAGCCATTGTGTTCTCCCAGCAGGAGAGGGGGGGGGCATTCCCACCGGGAGAACACAGTGATTATTGCTATCGGCTATAACAGCCGCTAGCAATTATCACATGTAGAATCCAGCAGGCTGGTTGCACCAAAGAAGTTGATTGATTAACTTGGGTACATTCAGCCTGCCCATACATGGTTCCTGGTGAATCGGCCAAGATTCAAACCGTCTATGGCCAGCTTTAGATGGTGCCCTAAAGTGGTATTGCCATTGTAAAGAAAAACATCACTAATCACTAAAACATTTTAAATTCAGTTTGTCTGCCCTCTGATACCCTGTGAACGTTTAAAAAACTGGGCCCAAACAATTCAGTTTCAATGGGTTGGCATAGGTTTTAGTCGGTATCAGACAGTGCAAGACAAGGAACAAGCTCACTGCTATCTAGTAATAGTAATAGTTAGTATCAGCAAAAGTAATCTGTATATTACACAGTTATAATAATTTAGGTACCTTTCACACTAGCAGACTGGATCGGACCCTTCAGTCTACTCTATGGAGCGGTGGGTTTAAACGGACATATGTTCGTTTACACCCAACACCCGACAGGCGTCCATTTACATCCAACATCCTAGAGGATGGGCTTTGTCTGTGTCCACTCTGCATAAGCAGAACAGACACGGACCAGCCATCTGCCTGCTCAGCGGGGATCAGCGGACAGATTCCCTGATGAAGAGGTGGACTTCAATAAAGTCCACTCCGTGTAGAAGAGCCATAGGGTGAATTGTGAATAGATACCTTCAAGACCTTAGGTAAAAGGTTATAACTTGCAGTAAGACCCTGAAAAAGGCAGCTACTTACCACTTGATATAAATTAGAAAATAGGCAGATAAGGATATAAAAGAGGAAAATAGAGATGGATACATAGGGGTTCATTTACTAATTGCAAACATGCTGTCCAGTTTGCAATGGGATTTTCACTTCACAAGAGAATTTTCCCTTAGCTTAGTGAGTGTGGTGAAAATTCAAAGAATACCCAATCATGTGCAAAAAAAGAAAAACAGTAGTTTTGCTTGCACGTGATTTCATTTTGGAAATCAGTAGAGCGTTGCCGCATTCACTATGCTAAGAGTAATTCTCTTGCAAAAAGAGCAGCCTTTAGTAAATCAACCCCATAAAGTTGAAACAAGGTATATAGTTGCAACTTGACAAATTTACAGAAGGGATTATTTTATAAAATTGACCATGGTAGATTCTGTAGGACCTTGGTTAAATTTTGATTTTACCAAATGGCAGAAATGTGACTGTTTTTAAACAATCAATGGTTTTATGTAGTGTTTAATGTAGTTTTGGTGTGGTCATATAATCAGCTGGACCTGTTATGTGCTTATATTAATGGGTAAAAAAATAAATGGTAGTAAATATTTTCAGATTTCAGAATTGGCTTAATCCACCATTAGCATTTACAGTATCAATCAGCCTTTCTCAACATTTTTTACCTCCCAATAAACCTTTCAAAAAATGTTCAGCTTCTTGGGGAACCCATCCTTAAAACGATCTTGCCTACAGGCCATGGAACATTAGCATAATCAATAAGTTGAAGAAAGTTTTAAATACAAAAAAATGAATGTGCCATATATCTAGCATTTTTAAGACCAGGGCAGACAATTATTTATCAACCCCTATAAAATGATCTTAAGTAATATTCTTGAAATTAATAATAAGTGCAGAAAGACAGGCAAACAGTAAAAAAAAGGTAAAGTGACCCCCTGCATTGGTAGCTAGTGGAAAATGTACAGCTTTCATTGATGTTCAGTGTAGGTGAAAGATCAATCCATTAGTGGAACTCCTTGCAACCTCAGAAGGAACGCTAGGGTGTCACGAAACCCTGGTTGAGAAACACTGGTCTGAGTGTTACTTATTCTTTTTTTGCAGGGTAAGCCTTATTGATTGGCTCGCTCATTTGCAGCCAGGTGAAGCACTAGTTCTTAATGTCTGTTGGAAGTTAGAGTGCACCCATCCACATTATCCCTGCCTGTCTTGCCCTCTGCCAGGCTCTACCACCATTTCTATTGGTCACCAGACTGATTTATTTGTGATTTTATCAATATTTAAGGAATATTCATTTTCAAATACAAACTCTTACAGTGCACTTACAAAGCTTTTAAAAATGTGGCTGTAGTATTGGAAAAACACTAAAATTCAATAATAATAATTTTTATTATAAAAATGTGGTTGTAAATGGGGTTCACTCGGAACAGAGACCAGTTACTAGTGGTGTACCCCAGGGCTCTGTACTGGGTCCAGTTATATTTCATCTATATGTAAGTGAACTAACTAAAGGTTTGTTGGATAACATATGTCTTTTTGATAATGATACAAAGGTGTGTAATAGGGTTGATATCCCTGGAGGTGTCTGTAAGATGGAACATGATATTGCATTGCTGGAAGATTGGTCAAAGCAGTGGAAACTGCTGTTCAATGTTCCTAATAGTAAAATAATGTGCATAGGGAAAAAGAATCCCTTGGGAAAGTACAACATTGGGGATACAGTGTTGGCCAGCACTACAGGGGAAAAAGATTTGGGGGTACTTATTTCAGATGATTGGAAAATGAGCAAAGAGTGTGACCAGGCAGTGAGAAAAGCAAATAGAATTCTAGGATGCATCACTAGAGGGACCATCAACAGGGAGAAACGGGTTCTGATTTCTCTATATAGATCTTTATATCACTAGAAGGGTCACCAGCAGGAGGAAGGAGGTCCTGATTCCTATGTATAAATCTTCATATCACTAGAGGGGTCACCAGCAGGAGTAAGGAGGTCCTGATTCCTCTATATAGTTCTTTATATCGCTAGAGGAGTCACCAGCAGGAGGAAGGGGGTCCTGATTCCTCTATATAAATCTTTATATCGCTAGAGGGGTCACCAGCAGGAGGAAGGAGGTCCTGATTCCTCTATATAGTTCTTTATATCGCTAGAGGGGTCACCAGCAGGAGGAAGGAGGTCCTGATTCCCCTATATGGATCTTTAGTGAGACCTCATGTCCAGCTCTGGAGGCCTCACTTACACAAAGATATTGATAAGATAGAATGAGTTCAGAGAGGGTAACAAAAATGGTGAAAGGTCTGGGGGATAAACATATCGAGAGGGACTTCAGGAACTTAATATGTACAGTCTGGAGGAAAAAAATGAAAGAGTAGATATGATTGAAGCCCTTAAATACACCAAGGGGGTGAATAAGGTTCAGGAGGGTCGTTTTTGCAATATAAAACCAAAATCAAGAACACTAGGACATTACTTCAAACTAGTGAGCCAGTCAACAGTAAATGGCTTCAAACATGCTTGGGACAAACATAGATCTATACTCTATACTATACAAAAAAAACCCCAAAAAAACAAACAAAATAAAAATGGGCAGATTTGATGTACTACTCTGTCTTTTTTCTGTCATCACTCTTCTATGTTTGTATGTAAAAATTTTGCAACATTTTGGAAGCCCTCGGAGCATATAGTAGGCTTCAGTAGACATTTAGCAAGCTTCAGCAATGCTAATGTTTGCTATATGCCTGCTAAAGCTAAATGAATGCTTATTCAAAGCAACAACCAACTCTCAGATTTGTATTCAGAACTTCTAGACTGATGCTGAAGGCAAAAAGAAGACTTTAAAATAGCAGCCTGACACAATTTGAATGTGATGTTAAAGGCTGCTGAATGTATTGTCCTTCAGACTTGTATTTCAAGCCAAGACTACAAAACACCCATATGTACTGGGCCATAAGTTACCAATATATACGTTTACATCCAAAACTTTGGAGTACACTTATAGTTAGATATATTCTTTTGAGAACCACTACTTGTGGGGCACAATATATTACAGACATATCTGACATGACAGAAAAATAACACTTGTGTCAGATGTCCATTGGTGTTGTAAAGCCTTTTTTTTCCTTCTATTGATGATTTGCTCTTTTTTTCTACTATTTCATGTTCATCTAATGTGCCGATGGTCATTTTATACCCAATGTTAAAGAAGAACCTCCAGCCTAATTAACTCTCTTTTTTACTTTAAGCCCTTGTAACAATTTTCATTTTAATTGATGGGCAGCTAACATGATAGCAGAGCTATGACGAAACCTTGCATTGCATCATGGGAAGCACCTTTTTGACTGGTGAGCAGACCAGAGGAACAAAAAATTGAACATCTCCACATAGTTTTGGACAGTTATTTAGCAACATTTTAATAAATAGAAAGGTTTGCAAAAAAAACGCTTTACTTGGTTATATGACTATTTATGAAGTAAACAGCTTAGAAGAGTTGTATTCTTATGTGACTCCCATTACTATAAGTAGTCCATGGGTTGTAAATATACTGGTTCAGCCTGCTCTATGGCTGCCTCTACAGTGTGTTTAAATCAGATTTTGCCATATTTCATGTGTTATTAAGCATGGTTCCTCATTTCTCTTCTACATAGGGTGAGGGTGGAGTTCCAGGCTCAAGAGGTGAGGATGGTCCTGAGGGCCCTAAAGGAAGATCGGGCCCCCCTGGTGACCCAGGTCCCCTTGGATTGTTGGGTGAGAAGGTGAGATGTGGCAGTTTCTGGTGTGTGCGCCCAAACCCAAACAAACCAATAAGATCAATAACATAACATATATCTATTGTGTCTTCCAGGGAAAGCTGGGTGTTCCAGGTCTGCCAGGCTACCCAGGACGTCAGGGGACGAAGGTGAAGGAGGGTTACAGCAGAACATAACGGGTATGCAGCACCCTCCTTTCTGCACTGGTTTATAATCAACTCTGCCTTATATCGTTACAGGGATCTCTCGGCTTCCCAGGATTCCCAGGGGCCAACGGAGAGAAGGGAGCACGGGTATGGGAAACATTACCTATTCATATAGTGAAGCCTGTCCCATCTATACCGGAGGGCTTCTGTTACTTAAATGATCATTTACTATGTGTTTACATGGAGGTTCAGACAGGCAAACATTAATTTATGTGTTCCTACCACAAAAAAATAACCTTGTTCACGGGTTAAATTATAATGGTTTTTAATAAAAAAAATGTTGCAGCATCACCAGAATTAAGTGTATGTATAGCTATTTTTTTTTTTCTTTGGGAGGGTAGAGTAGGGATAGAAGAATTGGACAAACCGACTTTTCCCCATAATGAATGTTTTTCTTGAAATAAAAATATTTTTTAAAGGGGTATTCACAAGATTAGTAGAGTAAAGTACATATAGAACCCACAAGAACCAGACCAAACCAACCATCCAAATGGCTCTGATGATGCCTTACCACCATACATTGCTGGCTGGGGCCTGCCTTTGGAGAAACATATAGGAAAGCTTTGAAGAAGAACTCCAGGACAGTGCTAAAATCTGTGCAATAGCCATGTTCAATCCTGGGGTCTAGTAGGAGGGATCTCAGAAGAGGCGACGTCACTTCCTGTTGGTGTTTGTCGCTGCTCACTGAGACTATAAATCCCATCATACCCTGGAATTTAGAGTCTCGAATGGGTCGGACTTTGGGTGTGTGTGTAAGGGCAGACAGTTCTACTCATAGGACACCGCCCACACACACCACTGTACACTCTTTGCCTACTTTAACATTTTGAGTATGTGACACTATACATTATCCCAGTGGTTTCCAAACTGTGGCCCAGGGGCGGCCCTTTGCTTGCTTTTATTCGGCCCTCAGGGTTCTATTTTAAGCACTTTGGCTGATATCGCCGGGATTGACCGGGTTGTGGATTCTATATGGAATTTATTCTACTAATCTTGTGAATACTTTTTAAAAATGTATTTTTTTTTTATAATGAATTCTTGACAAGGTGCTTTGTTCATTTCTACTGTATTACAGACTTTCTTGTCTGTGATGCAAGCCGCCTATTCTCAAAGATGCTTTGAAGTTTGAATGGGGGTCTACTCTGACTGTTTGGCACCCTGTTTATGTATTTAGCACCCACAATTTATGCAGTTCTTTACATATACCGGGATACCTGGAGGAAACACGTGCAAGCACAGGGAGAACATGTACACTTTATGCTGGTAGTGTCGTGGTTGGAATTCAAACCAATGACTTCAATGCTGCCATGCAGAAGTGTTAACCACTAAGCCACTGTGCTGCCCACTTATTATTGTAGTTTTTAGTTATTTTTGCTGCAACATTTACAAATTCAGACACCTGTATATTGGTTTATTACATATACAAAAAAGAAAATTCCTTATTTAGGGATTATTTATGCCCTATTTATAATATATGAAAAAATCCAGTTTTTTAATGTTCCTAGCATGATTGGGTATTCTTTCCAATGCTCCACATTCACTTAACTAAGTGAATATTCATTTTCAAAAGGGAAAATCCTTTGTAAAGTGAACATGGTCCACTCCATTAGTAAATCACCCCCACTGAGTCAGACTTGTCCCATTAAATTGCACTGAGAAAGAGGAATGAGTAAGGTTGCTCATATGAGAATCTTTAGACATGCATGAACAATCCAATCACATTTAGGTTGTGGAATTCGCCTATAGGCCCATGGCTAGTAATGATTTTATTGGAAGAACATTCATGGTCATGTGAATAGAAGTACAAGAGGAGATTATTGTTGATGGCAGATGATGCTGGCCACTTTTCTAATGGGTGGATAGTAATAAAATGTGGCAGGACTTCAAACGTGAACATTAGATATATCCCCTGACAGCAGCCAAATCACCATGAACATAACATCACTGCCCAATATGAAAAAAAAAATACAAAAAATACTGGATTATACTGGAACACATACACACACACGCACACACTACCTAAAAAAAGCATAAAAGGCAACAGATTTTCTATAATGGCCACATTTTAATCTATGCTAGACAGGTTCACTTTAATCGACTTTGTGAGAGTTGACTATATATAGCAATGATATTTTACATTGCATTGTTTGTCATGTGATGCTGTCCAGTGTTGGATTGCAGCAGTGTTGCATCGTATCAGCAAAGATCATCCCATAGATCACTGCTGAGCCATCACATCATTTGATGACAGGTTCACTTTAAGTCGCTTTGATAAAGTAAATTCAGGGATGACTATATTTATATACCTTATATACATATAATGCATACTACTGTATTATTATTATTTTACATTGTATTGCAGTGTTTGCCATGTGTTGCTGTGTAGTGTTGAATTGCAGCAGTATTGCAACTATCTGTAATGATCACTTTGATTACTGCTACGTTGCATCATTAGATGAGTCCGTTTCTGATTCCTTTTTCTCATAGGGATTGTCTGGAAAATCAGGTACAAGAGGAGAGAGGGGCCCCTCGGTAAGTAACATTAGCCTCATCTACTGAAGGTTTTTTAATAATTATCCATATTTCTCAAAGAATTAAACTGTTACTTTTAGTTCTGTACCAAAGAAAAAAATAGGAACTATATAGGTGACTAGTTCTGTCAATTTCAGGTGCATATAACCTGATAGCATTCAAGATTGCTGTTTTTTTTATCCTGGGCGTAGTTTACCTTAAAGAGAACCAGCCCATATTAACTCTATGTAAGAATATGAATATTCAGTCCTAAATTATTATAATTTTGCAAGCCTACTCATAAAAGATGTGCATTTGCCCTATAACTGAAAGCAGACCTTCATTTAAAAGTAAAAGTTCCACCAATCTGCCTCCTCTCCTCTAACTCATTGTGTAGGCTTTTCTGGCAGGTACCTGCTCCCACTTCCGCAATTCTCACCTGGTGAAAATTTACAGAGGTTTGGGCCATCTCCAATGTAAAACCTCCTGAGATGCATCACGTGTCTCAGGAGGCTTCAAAATTGAATTGGGCTATACATGTCCTGCTTTTGTCACTTTACTCCTTGCACACTGATTCCCTATTTGGGCAAAGAGTTGACCTCTGGTGATGGTCACCACTTCTGGGACACCTGTCTAAAGAGAATCATTCCCTCTACATTGCTTAAGAACGACTTGGAACACCTACTGCTTTTAAAGATTCTGTGCAGGGGAGGGCTGGCAGCCTTAGGCCTGGGGGGCAAGTTCAGTCAAGTGGCCCATTGAACCACCGAATCAGCTCACCATTCATGCCCACCTGGTTTTATAACGGATATTGATGTTATGAAGCAAGACAAATATGATACAATGTGGTAACATAATTTAATGTTAATAGCAACAAAGGAGGTTTAACAAAAATAATGCATCAATGCAGCTCATCAGTGCCCACCAATGCAGCCTCATCAGTGCCTATCAGCTTAGCCTCATCATTGCCCATGAATGCAGCCTCACCAGTGCCCATCAGCACAGCCGGCCTGGGTGCCCCCTCTTTGCCTGCAGTTAGTTGGTGGCTGTGCCCCTGGCCTCCTGCTTCCTTTCTCCACAAGAAGAAAAAAGTGTGAACGGGCAGCGGCCGTCAGCCATTTTAAATGTAAGTTAGGGTGGCCTGGGGGGCAATTGCCACCCTGCCCCCTGGTTCAGCCCTCCCCTGATCCTGTGCCCATAGGTTGTACAGAATTTCAGGGATCAGAGGTCATCTGAAATCAGACAAATGGTGCCCTGCCAAATTTCTGACTTCACTCACTATTTCCCTAGACCTGTGTGTGCATAATGGGGTCACAAAACAGAGCGCTAGTTTTTTTTCTCTTAACCACATGGATTTGGTATACAATATCTTTATGCACACTTAGGGGCTGGAAGACAAGTGCATCAGGTCTATCAAGTGCATGAGATCTAAGACAGCAACGACTATCAGACTTCAGGAGACCTCTGACTCCTCTGATATCTGAAACTGAAGCTAAAGCGTCATGCTCAAAGGAAGCAAAATCAAATGTAGGGGCAAATACAAATATTTCACAAGTAATCCTATAGATCTAATAGTTTAAGACTTAATATGTAACATTAACACAGGGCCCAGAAATGATTTAGTTAATTACTAAATGATTTCACTATTCACTTGTACATTCCTCTCCGTACTATAAAATCTTAAATTTGTACAAACCTAAATCCACAATGCTCCAAAATTCAATATTCATCTTTTTATACATAGCTTTATCTACCGGGAACGACTCCTGTTTGTGCCCATGGTTGGGTGTGGTCCAGGTGAACCAAGTATTATGACAGGATCAAAGAAGCAACTCACCGCACTCATCTCAATATCCCATTATTGCTAATAAAAGAGTGTCGGTGCTCCGACTTGGGCTCCTGTTAGCCAGAAAACACCCAAATTAAGCCTCATATCCTGCTTAAGATCTTGTTGAGTGCCGAATACTTTGGACAATTTGCAAATGTTACGATAATCCTAGAAAACAACCATCAGTGAGCTGATAGCTTTTTTTTTTGGGGGGGGGGGGTGGAAACACAGACCTTTATTAGATTCAGAAGGCTGCTATACTGCATTTTCTTTGAATAGTGCTTGATGGTGACATACCTGAAGTAAATGAATACCATTTTATTCATATTTATTTTGTTTTTTTCACCCAGGGACCCAGGGGACAGAGAGGACCAAGAGGAGCCACAGGAAAATCAGGACCAAAGGTTGTTCTTTACACTGTTGTAACATTAATAATGCTATTTGTTGTGTGTCTGTGTGGTTCATGTGTTGTGATGTTTCTGCACACATATATTATATATAGATAGTCATATCATTTATAGTATGTCTATCCCACCTACCTCTAGCATTGGTGGTTGGGCACAATAGCTGGCTCTGTGTTCTTCACCTTTAGCAGCCCCCTTTCTCATAAGGTAAGCAGGCATATCGGTACTCGGTTGCCCTCAGGTTACATAGTTACATAGTTAGTGAGGTTAAAAAAAGACATACGTCCATCAAGTCCAACCTATGTGTGTGCTTTTATGTCAGTATTACATTGTATATCCCTCAATGTTGTGGTCCCTTAGGTGCCCATCTAATAGTTTTATGAAATTATCTATGCTCCCAGCTGAAACCACTGTTTCTGGAAGAGAATTCCACAACCTCACTGCTCTTACCGTAAAGAACCCTCTACACAGTTTAAGGTTAAACTGCCTTTCTTCTAGTTTTAGTGAATGGCTGCATGTCTCTGTGTGCTCCCTTGCGCGGAATCATTTTTTCCCTATTGTGGAGTCACCAGTACAGTATTTGTACATTGAAATCATATCCCCTCTCAAGCGTCTCTTCTCCAGAGAGAACAAGTTCAGTGCTTGTAATCTTTTCTCATAACTAAGATCCTCCAGTCCCTTAATTAGCTTTGTTGCCCTTCTCTGAACCCTTTCCAGTTCCAGGACATCCTTTCTGAGAACTGGTGCCCAGAACTGGACGGCATACTCCAGGTGCGGCCTCAACGGAGACTTGTAGAGTGGGAGAATTATTGATTTATCTCTGGAGTTAATCCCCTTCTTGATGCATGCCAATATTTTGTTAGCTTTGCTTGCAGCAGCTTGGCATTGCATGCCATTACTGAGCCTGTCCTCTACTAGGACCCCCAGGTCCTTTTCCATCCTAGATTCCTCCAGAGGCTCTCCCCCTTGTGAGTAGTTTGCGTTCATATTCTTGGTACCCAAATGCATTATTTTAAATTTTTCATACGTTAAACCCCATTTGCCACTTATCTGCTCACCCCATTAATTTGTTCAGATATTTTTGCAAGGTTTCCACATCCTGTGGGGAAATTATTGCCCCGTTTAGCTTGGTATCACCTGCAAATATTGAGATTGAGCTGTTTATACCATCCTCCAGGTCGTTTATAATTCATTAAATAGGATTGGTCCCAGGGCAGATCCCTGGGGATCCCCAATTTCCACACCAGACCATTCAGAGTACTCCCCATTTATCCCCACCCTCTGGACTTGAACCTGTAACCAGTTTTCAGTCCATGTACTCACCCTTTGATCAATGCCGAGAGGCCTTACTTTGTACATTAAGCGTTTATGGGGAAATGTATCAAATGCCTTTGCAAAATCTAGATGCACCACGTCTACAGGCCTTCCTTTATTTAGATGGCAGCTCACCTCCTCATACAAGGTTAATAGATTGGTTCGGCAAGAATGATTCTTCATGAAACCATGCTGATTACTGCTAATGATACCATTTTCATTACAATAATCCTGTATATAATCCCTTATTGTTCCCTCCAAGAGCTTGCATATTATTGATATAAAGCTAACTGGCCTGTAGTTCCCAGGGATATATCTTGGTCCTTTTTTATATATTGGTGCTACATTGGCTTTTCTCCAATCAGCTGGTATCATACCAGTCAGTAAACTGTTCTTAAAAATTAGGTACAATTCCTTGACTGAGTTCCTTAAGGACCCTCGGGTCCAAGCCATCTGGTCCTGGTGACTTATTAACGTTAAGTTTTTCAAGTCTATTCCTAATTTTATCCTCAGTTAGCCATGAGGGTGCTTCCTGTGACGTGTCGTGGTCAGTTGTAGTTTTGGATACTTGAGCCCCCGTTTCCTTTGTGAATACTGAGGAGAAAAATAAGTTTAACACCTTTGTTATCTCTCCATCCTTTGTAACCAGATTTCCTTCATCATTCTTTATGGGGCCAATATGATCTGACCTCCCTCTCTTACTATTTATATACTTAAAGAATTTCTTGGGATTCTTTTTACTCTCATTTGAAATGTGTCTTTCATGTTCTATCCTAGCTGCCCTGATTGCACCCTTAAATTCCTTATTGCATACCTTATAAAGATGGAATGCTGACAGAGATCCTCAGCTTTGTATGTTTTGAAGGCCTTCTCTATTGCTTTTATATGTGCTTTTATGTCTAAGTTACGCCACCCTAGTCTTTTATTAGCTCTTTTACATTTATTTCCCATTGGGATACACTAGCTAATACCTTTGTTTAGTATGTTCTTGAAGCACTCCCATTTTTCCTCCACGTTCATTGTTCCTAGAATTTTATCCCAACTACCATCTTCCAGCAAGGAGCGTAGTTTATGGAAGTTGGCTCTCTTAAAATTCAGTGTCTTTGTATTCCCCTTATGTTTCCTATTTGTGTAATTTATACTGAATCTAATTGACCTGTGATCGCTATTTCCTACATTGCCCCTTACTTCTACATCTGTGATCAGGTCTGTGTTATTAGTAATAAGAAGGTCTAATAATGCTTTTTTCTTGTTGGTGCATTCACCATCTGACCCATGAAATTGTCCTGCAGGACATTTAGGAAATGGCGAGCCTTAGCTGAGTGCTCAGTACCCTCCGTCCAGTCTATATCTGGATAATTAAAATCCCCCATTATAATGACAGTTCCCATCCTTGCCACCATTCCAAACTGTGATAGAAGGTCCGCCTCCCTCTTTTCCCCTTGGTTAGGGGGCCTATAGCTTATTCACAGTATTACTTTCCCCTTTGTATCTTCCCTTTGTAGCGCTGCCCATTCCTCCTTCAACTTCCTCCCTTGATCCACTAGTAATGTCGTCCCTCACATTTACTTGTACGTCATTTTTTATATACAGGCATACCCCTCCCCCTTTTTTCCTCTCCCTATTCCTGCGATATAGGGAATACCCCTGAATGGTAGCCAGCCAATCATGAGAGCTGTTGAACCAAGTCTCTGAAATTCCCACAAAATCAAATTCCTCTTCGTACAGTAGAAGCTGTAGTTCTCCCATCTTGTCCACCAGACTCCTGGCATTAGTGAACAAGCCACATAGTTTTGTCTGGACGCCCACTGTTTCCTTGTTGGGTATTCCTCAGTTGCATATAGGACTTGTTACATTACTTACCTCGGGTTTAAGTTCTTTATTCGGCCTACCACTACTACCCTCTGAACTAAGTTCCACTCTGGTTATTTCTAAGTCTGGACCCTCCCCCCTGTTGCCTAGTTTAAAAGCCCCTCTAACTTGTCAGCCATCATTATCCTCAGGTCTTATACACAATGCTATAGTGCCTGGCTACCACACTGTGGCAGTCTCAAACTGAGCACAGCGAATAGGTACTTGCCGTTGGCAGATGGGTAGCGTGGTCCAGTGACAGTCCGAGTTCAGGGCAGGCAGCATTCAAAAAGAAGTGGTCAGGGTCACATTTATGGTCCAATCTGATGTTGTATACAAGGGAACCCAAACTAGCTGGCAGGGCTCGGGCGAAGATGAAGGTCAAGGCATTAGAACAAGGAAGGAAAAACAGGGAGATTGAAGCATGTGTTGTAAATACTATCACAAACATGACACTGAGGGCTTGGCTGATTTAAAATAGGTTTCAACACCACTGAGAGACAGTGTCTACACCAATTACCCTGCAGGTGGACATCCAGACAGGGAGAATGCAGCTCATCCAAAACCGGGATGCTGGAATGAGACCAGCAGCTGCCATGGAACAGGAGTATAATGCGCTCCTGACAATTTCTCTTTCACTTGTCACCATAGCCCTTTGTAGCATGCTTGATAAGACTCCTGAAATCCCATGTGCAATATAGTTCCACTTAGCGGAGGACAAAGTTGCCTGTTCAATCTGCTCTAATGCATAATGCTTGAATGAGAAGCAACATTTCTTCAATATTACGGGGAACATGTCTAGTCGAACTTAGTTACTTTGACTAGGTGCAGCCTCCTGTTATATTTGCTCTACTTCAAGTTGTAAAATCAGTCAGCCAGGGAATGTATTTTGTAACAAGCACTTAGGCTTTCAAATCTCCTGCATTGTTTGGCTCACCATACAAACAGACAAGAATGTTCTGTTTTCTAAAGTTTAATTCTCCCATAATGATGACTACAGACTAAGCTATTTGTAGTCAGTAGATATTATTGACCATTTATGTACAGTGTAAGGAGTTTTTTGTTGCATTTGGCCCATTACAATTTAAAGGGAATGGTTTCTGTGAACATTTTGTTTGTGTGTTCGTATGGATGATGTCTTTTTTAATCTCACAGATGAACAGTCTGTAAATTAAAGAAATATTAATATGAGAAATGCTTGGAATTTGATTATCATAGCATCTAAATCTCTGCAGAGCACATTCTAATCCTAATCATGTCTTGTCTGCATTTTCAGGGTACATCCGGTGGTGATGGTCCATCAGGGCCACCTGGAGAGAGAGTAAGTCCATTTTAAAAGTTCCCTCAGGCAAGACCCGTATCTTAATCCTGTCCATTCTTTAACAAATTTGACATAATTATACACAGATTATTCTGCCTTCAGCTTTGCTTTTAATGCCCATCTCCCGTGCTTGTCTATTGCTTACTATTCATTATCTTTCGTTCTTTAAATTACCACCTTTTCTAGGTCAATGATTATTCCTTTGTTATATACATAAAATTTAAATTATTATATTGTTACATTTCTGGCTTTTCATATTGAAATGTTCTTTTTATCTCTTGATAGGGTCTTCCTGGACCACAAGGTTCCAATGGGTTCCCAGGACCAAAAGGACCTCCTGTGAGTAGATCAATATTGTCTTTGGTGTTTTTGTTGCTTTAGTGGTACAGTAACATCTTTCTTGGTTTAAAGCTGCACTCCAGAAACAATAACATAAGACCTGATTACGGTATTTAGATTTCAGAATACCTGGCACCAAAGTTGCTTATTTCCATTGATAGATGTCACTGTGTAGTACAGCACATATAAAATCCATTGGTAGGGCCCAGTCAATATTGCCTACTGTCTATGAGCAGGGTGACCGCTTTTTTCATTACCTCCTCAGCAGTTCTAAAGAGGGAGCAATATCATCCTCAGACAAAGACCAGAGATAGGAGCTGGTTGCAATACACACAAGCTATGCCCACTGAGGACCTCGCTGTGAATAAGTCTACCCCCTTTGCCAATTTATGGCTTATCTCCCCAGCCACCTCTGTGGATAACCTCTTAAGGGTTAAGAATAGGAAGAAAACAAACCTGGGACTGTGTAAATAAAGGAAAGGTGGGCCATCAGCTGGAGAATAATGTGGGGAATTTAGCTACTGCCAGACATGTGCTTTAAAGTAGACCTAAACCCTGCTATCCTTTTCAGCAAAGGAAGGTGTCATCTTGGCCCCATTTGATCTGCAACTGCCATGGCACTGCACATGTGATCAGTTATGACACCAGCTATTTGATGGTTTGACAGTTTTGATGAGAGCACAAGCAAATGTGACAGTTAGGGCCGGTTCACACTGGAGCGGCGCGATGCGGCGCTCCAGGCGATCTCAAGGCGGCTTGCGAGGAGACTTCTATCATAGAAGTCAATGCAAGTCGCCTGAGATCGCCCTGAAAATAGTGCAGGGACCATTTTTCTAAGGCGGAGCAAAGCGATTCGCTCCTATTAGAACAGTCCCATTTGCACAGCATTGAGGCGAATTGTCAGGCGACTCAAGTCGCCTGACAATTCGCCTAGTTGTGAACGGGCCGCGAAGTCGCGCCGCTCCGCGCCGCTCCAGTGTGAACCGGCCCTTACCCTTCCTGACATGCCTGGAATGTAGCTGTTTTTGAAAACGTTAAATCAGTGGATTGAGTTCGGCTTTAAATGTCACCGGGGAATAGGTCATTTGTGGTGTCTGTCCAATGCCTTGATGGACAACTTTGTAGACTATGAGCAGAAAGTTAACTATAAATAATATCTACTAAAAGCATATCTGCTTGGCTGCCCATGTTTGGACAAGTTTGCTTTGTTCACTGCCATAAATGCAAACTTCAAATGAGCAATTATGAAGAAAGTATAGAAGGTGTTACTGTGCACTTGTCTTAGGGGTCTATTCACAAGCGTTACAATTCAATGGCTGGTGTGTGGTGTGATGCAGGAGAAAAAAAGCTGCAGAAAAAAAATTGCTGCAGATGGCACTGTTCACCTTTTTTTATTATAAAACTTTAGTGAAGTATCACACTGGATTACCTTGCACTGTGCTGCGCTAGAAAAAAATACAGCCTGCCATGCTTTTTCAGTGCGCACCACCCTCTCATCACCGCAAAATGGTCATGTGAACTAAGCGTATGGTAGACAAGGCATTTTGCTTTGTCTTTTGGTGAGACTGTGTTGGAATACAATGCAGTCCCACAACTGGAGTGAATGGGCCCTTAAAGGTGCATGAATCCTCATCCTTGCTTGATTTCCTATCAAGTCACTACCTAGGACAATTATCTTGCCAGAAAAGCTAAAATTCCCTTCCTGTATATTTGTTCTAACTTAATTTGTTCCAGTTTAGTTACTTATTAAGTTGTAAAACAAAAATAGGGATGACAGACCTGAAGCTTACACCTTTATAAACAAGCCATCAATGGCACTTTTTTCACCAACCTTGACAAGTTCCCTTTAGATGAGCAACTGAAGCAGAAACCCTCAGCCAAGAAAGAGCAAGAAACTGGTCTGGTTAAATGTATTTAGATAATCAGTGTTTTTTTCCCACAAGACACACTAATACCAGGGACATAAAGATGCATGTCACAGGTATCCAAGCATGGCTGTTAATAAAAATTGCTGTTGGTGGTCAGATCATGTCTGCATGTCCTACGATCCTCCAATTGTTATGGCTGGCGCAACTAGTGATTTTACCTCTCCACTTACCTAACATTGTATAATAAAGAAGCACAGTAATATCTATTTGATGATGGTAGTCCTGCCACTGTCAAAATATGAAAATTTTTGACTTTCAATATTTTTATTCAAATTTTATATAAAGCCATTTAGAACAAAGGAGATCATTGTACAAAGTTAGCCAGACAATAATTCAACATTGGCCCATTGGAACAATATAACAGTATGCCAAAATAACTTAAAAACAAGATGTTCCAAGTGGGCCGTAGATGTGATCACTATGATCCTAATTAGGTCCCCACCATTACCGGGGGGCTTTATCCGCATTGCTACGGTATAAAGCAATCAACAACACAGTTAAAAGGAGAAAAAAATCAAAGAGTAGAGAGAAGGAAGAGAAAAATAGGGGAAAGGGAGGGTTAAAGGATCCCAGGGACTGTAGAGCCTGTCTACTTCACACACAATACAGTACAAGCTAAAGGTCAATGTGCATATAACGTGCCAATAGGCCCCAAACTTTTTCAAAGCGTTTATTCGAGTCCTGAATAATACTAGCAAGTTTCTCATGGGACATAATCCATTAACTTTTTCTGGTACTTGAGAGACAGGGACTGAGGCCTTCTTCCATGAAGAAGCAATAGTTAGTTTAGCTACCAGAAAAATAAAGAAAACCGACAATTGATTGGATTGAGACACCTTCCCCAGCGGTTCATTCAAAAGAGCAACCCATGGGGATTGTGGAATGTTGACACCAGTGACCTGCCAAAGAAGGGCGAAAAATCAGTTGCAAAAGCCCTGCACTCGAGGGCATTCCCACCAGATATGAAATATTGTACCTGGTGTTTGGCTTCCTGTAAAACACGGGGATAAAGTTTCGACAAACGAGCAGGAAATATTCCAAAGACAAGGGCACACACAGGGCTTTGTGTTATAATGTTGTGCAATTTGGATAAGAATCTTGTCCACAGTGGTCCACAGTCTGAGTGTCATCACCCTAATGCAGGAAGTGAAAACCCAGTGGTTCTACTAGCAGGGCCATTACACAGTTGTGCAAGGATATAATGTAAAACAGAGATAACAGTCACACTGATTGCAGGGGACTGCATAACATATGCAGGTTTATAATTTCCTTTCTCCTTTCAAAGTAAATGACCCTAAATGGAACAATTCACTAGACAATGCTACAAAGCCAATTATTCTTTCTTCTTTGGCAGGGTCCTCCTGGAAAAGATGGAATCCCTGGACATCCTGGACAGAGAGGAGAAGTGGTAAGTTGAACTAAGTATAAGAGAGTATGTACTACTCTGCTACTGAGTATGTACTACTCTGCTAGTAAAAATGCTAGCCTATTGTAACACCTTGGGTAATATCGTGTAACTTATTTTATTTTTTAGGGTTTCCAAGGTAAAATTGGAACCACTGGACCTCCAGGTGTCGTGGGACTACAGGTAAGAACCAGCAGAGATTTTTTTTTTCTTGTAGAAAGCATTGTCTACAGCCATAGCCCTTCATATATATTGTTACATATAACTCTAGTTGTATGATCTGCCAAAATTGTTCTTTGATTGTTATTATATTCATATTGATACATAGGACATATTTATTCTGAATTAGGGTAATGCAGGAGAATCTGGTCCTATGGGAGAGAGAGGACATCCTGGCCCACCCGGACCACCGGGAGAGCAAGGATTGGCAGGCCCATCTGGAAAAGAAGGTACCAAGGTAAGCAATTTTATGGTAATTTTTATTTTCTCTAAACAATATATGACCCACTAAAGGCCACAGGGGACTCAGTTTCAAATCAGTACAGTTCACAGTCTGTAGGTCCTTTCTATGAGACCTTTATATTTTTTGTACCATGTAAGCCTCATCGATGGAAGTATACAATGAGAAAATTTAGCTGCAAGAACCCAGGCGCTAAAATTGAGAACTTTCTGTAAACTAGAGTGAAAGTTTACTCTTGTTTTGCTGGCTAGAAGCACAAAAAAACAATTTGGCTGTGATATTAATTAATTCATTAATAGTCAGAGAGTAGTGGTTAATGATTCTTACTCTGATAGGTCTAAGGCAGGGGTCTCCAAACTTTCTAAACAAAGGGCCAATTTACTGTCCTTCAGACTTTAGGAGGGGGGTCTGACTTTGGCCATTGGGAGTACAAAATATCCCATCATTTGTGTCATTGGGAGGAATTTTGCCCCATGATGGTCTCACTGGGTCCCATTGTTGGTGTCATTGGTAGGAATTATGCCCCATCGTTGGTGTCATTGGAAGGAATTGGGCCCTTCATTGGTGTCAGTAAATGAAATATTGCACCAAGGGCAGATAAAAGCAAGCAAAGTTTGGAGACCATTGGTCTAAGGTTATCAGTGGTCTGCCCCAAGGTTCATTGTTGGGACCCTTACTTTTTAATATCTTTATAAATGATATAGGGACTGGGATTAAAAGTACCATTTCAGTGTTTGCAGATGACACCAAGCTATGCAGTGGAATAACTTCCTTACAGGATGTCTCCAATTTACAAGCCAAACTCAATGCACTGTTTCATTGGGCAACTATGCGGCAAATGAGGTTTAATGTTGATAAATGTAAAGTTATGCACTTGGGGGCTAAGAATATGCATGCATCGTACATACTAGGGGGAGTACAACTGGGGGAATTCATAATGGAGAAGCTTCTTGGGGTTTTGGTAGATCATAAGCTTAATAATAGCATGCAATGCCAAGCTGCAGTTTCCAAAGCAAGCAAAACACTTTCTTGTATTAAGAGAGGCATGGAATCCAGAGAGAGAGAGATATAATTTCGCCCCTGTACAAATCATTAGTAAGACCTCATCTGGAATATGCAGTTCAATTTTGGGCACCAGTTCTCAAAAAGGATATCAGGGAACTGGAGAAAGTGCAGAGAAGGGCAATCAAACTGATAAGAGGCATGGAGGAGCTCAGCTATGGGGAAAGATTGGAGGAACTGAATTTATTCTCTCTTGAGAAGAGGAGCTTAAGGGGGAATATGATCAACATGTACAAATACATAAGTGGTCCATATAGTGAACTTGGTGTGGAGTTATTAACTTTAAGGTCATCACAGAGGACAATGGGACTCTCTTTACGTCTAGAGGAAAAAAGATTTCATCTCCAAATACGGAAAGGTTTCTTCACAGTTAGAGCTGTGAAAGTGTGGAATATAATCCTTCCAGAGTGTTCTAGTCAGCTCAGTAGATTGCTTTAAAAAGGCATGGATTCTTTCCTAGGTGTGCATTATATAACTGGGTATTAACATTTATAGGTAATGTTGATACAGGGAATATCCAATTGCCTCTCAGGGGATCAGTAAGGATTTTTTTCCCCTGCTGGAGCAGATTGGATCATGCTTTGCTGGATTTTTCACCTTCTTCTGGATTAACTATGGGCATATGATTGTGTATAAGGGATTATATGTTTTTTTATTTGTTTTTTTTTTTGGTTGAACTATATAGACTTGTGTCTTTTTTCAACCTGACTAACTATGTAACTATGTAATAGTAATAAAGTTTCAGTTCACGACTTTCATTGTTATAATTTTGCCTTTGTTAGCCATTCTTTTTTCTCTACCACAAACTTTAGTCTGGATTTTCTGGTAATCTTATCTTGTCTATTTCTATTCTTCCACTAAATATTCTCTTACTTTAAACAGGGAGACCCTGGAACCCTTGGTGTTCCTGGTAAAGATGGACCTGCTGGTTTGAGAGGTTTCCCTGGAGAAAGAGGCCTGCCTGGTACACCAGTGAGTAATGCAGCACTACAAATTCTCTAATAACTTTAATATTATTGATTGTATATTATGTTATCACTTGAGTTACACAGTATAAAGCAAAAGGCATGCTAAAGATTTTTTATTAAATATAGGTTTAGAAGTTTGGTAGCAAAAAAAAAAAAATGCTTGATAAGATTGTGCAGACAATTTTTTTTTTAATGATAAAATGTATGATTAAAAATCACACAGTTTACCTATATAATAATGTTACAAGTGCCAAACTCTAGGCAGGCATAAAGCACCTATTCATGCACTTATAAATAAATATAAAAATAATAAAATGCATTTTTAAATACCTGTAGAAAAAATAACTGACTTGTTCTTTCAATCTATTTCCTGCAATCCCATACAAAGTAGATCTCAGACTGAGAAAGGGTTGGTTAACATTTGGAGCCAGTAATGCTGTGCTAAAATGCACAGTGTTGTCAGTCTAACAATGGCAGTTTGCTGACAGGAAGAGCAGGCAAAGTGCGCTGCTGCTTTTTCACTGTCCAGTCAGCAGGATAGGGGCGTGTCTTGGACCAAGCTGTACTGCCTAGCTGCAGTTAAGGTTCAATACCTGCCTGGCAGGGGATTCTGGAACACAAGACTAACTGAACAGAATTATAAACCATTTGACAGGTAAGACAGTTAACATATATTTCAAATTGCTTGTCTGGGATTCAAGTGATTGTAAAACTTTTTCTTTTTTTAATAATAAATATGTTATACTTACCTTACCTGCTCTTTGCAGTGGTTTTGCACAGAGCATGCTCAATCCTCCTCTTCTGGGGTCCCCCACCGGCACTCTTGGCTGCACCTCTTCGACGAGTGCCCCCATAGGAAGCATTGTTATGGGCTTGAGCCCGAGCCGCTCTGCCTGCGTCTATAGACACAGACAGCATGGCTTGGCCCTGCCCTCGCTCCCTTGTCACAGGATTTGATTGACATCAGCAGGAGCCAATGGCTCCCACTGCTATCAGTCTGCCCCGTGAGGAGGGAGAGAGCGGAGAGAGCCACTGTTCGCAGCACTGGATCAAGATTGGGCTCAGGTAAGTATAAGTGGGGGGGGGCTGGGAGGAATCCTGTGGCACAGAAGGTTTTAACCTCAATGCAGAGAATATATTAAGGTAAAACACGTTAAGCCTTTAGGTGACCACCAGACACTTCAATGAGTATAACCACTGAACACAGGAACTATTAGTATTACCAAAAGACACATACAGGTAGATTACCCGTGCTAAAGACATTTAGCTGTTTGGCGGGTTTATTTATTTAGATGACTTGGAGACATTTTCTTTGAATATTTGATCTGCATGTGATCTGGAATGTGCAAATACGTGTCATGCTAGCAACAATGTGGTTCAACCAGATCTGTAAGAAAAGTATATACCACACAGTTACTATTAAACTCATATTATCTTATGGTTATGACTGTCAGCCTTACAACATATTGACTATTAGATATTTATTATAGGCCTTTATGCAGCACTTTTACATACTGTATGTTCATATAAGTTCCTGTGACTAGGCTTCTGTAAGGAGTGAAAGGCTCGTTATTTGTGCATAATTTTTCATAAACTAGAAGACAGGGAAGAAAACTTCCCTAAAGAAGCTTACAATCTAAGGTTTCACATGCATGCTTGCACACGCATAAACTAGAGCCATTTTAGATAGCAGCCAGTTAACCTACCAGTGTGGAAGGAACCTGGAGGAAACCCATGAATGCACAAAAGACCCCAGCGCTGCAAGGCTGAAGTACCACCCACTAAGCCACTGTACAAACATCATGCATATAACTGACACTTATAACATCTGAAAGTCTAATCTATGTCTCTTCTCCGTGTCCCCTTTTATTTAGCAATACAGCTTATTGTATGTTGTCCTTGTTTTCAATTTAGGGTGGTCCAGGTCTGAAGGGTAACGAAGGTCCAGCAGGTCCAAATGGCCCTGCAGTAAGTATTCTTTTTTAGCATTATATTTTCTGAATCCATGTATACTGTCTAATTGCTAGTGGCTATGCTACAAAGTATAGTTTAGTGAATGGTCAGGTGATGTAACATGGAGTGGACTTTATCTTGCAGGGATCTCCCGGAGAAAGAGGTGGACCAGGCCAAGGTGGACCAATTGGGCCTCCTGGACGACCAGGCCCTCAGGGACCAGCAGGTGCTGCCGGAGAAAAGGGTGTTCCAGTATGTATAAATCTGGGTGTGAATGAAAGCCTAAAAATGTTTCCTGGATAAGATATATATTATAACGTGACCATCCCAAGCACCATAACTCACCACACATGTTAAATATGCTCATAGGCCAGATTTTGGCAAAATTGGGCAGTAAAAATTATGTCTCTAGCCTTCTTCAGAGCTCAGCAGGCATCTACCTGGGCAATTGATCCTGGTGGAGAGAGGAGGAATTTATTGCCAAAATAGGTCTTTTGATACAGCGCACACATATATATTTATGTTGGGCAAATCTATGAATTTAAACTGTGAACACAAAAGATTGGTCTGCTGTCAGGTTATGCAGACACTTCCTAACATCATCTAGTCTATTGCTGACTTGAAAAAGTTAATTAAAGGGAGCAATTAAAGAATATTATTAGAAGATCAGAGATACAGATGAGAGATGGGATTCAATAGAGCAATTAAGGAGGGGAACTCTGTCAATCAACATTGATTATTTTTAATCCTTGAGCTGCTAGCATTAGTAAATAGATAGGAAAGTATATCATATTTACTTGTTTTAAACTTTTTTTTTTTACATTTCTTCAGTTACTTCCTGGTTTCCATGCCTAGGCTAGGGGTTTTATCAACTAAGCACATCCTCCTGCCTGCATGCCTGAGTTAAGGGCTGATGGATTCCAGGAAGTACATGCTACATGAGTTGTGTGCCCTTACTCAAGATGGCCACAGTCAGAAATGCTGGTGGGGGTGGGGTCAAAGGGATTTCTCAGCAAAATAATCATGGAGGCATGGATGGATGGGTGAGTTTGCTTTGTATATTAAAATTAAATTAACCCCTTGACGCTGGCCGCACAGATATATGCGGCCGCTCGGCGAGTGGGCCTTAATGCCAAATGGCTGCATATATGCAGCTGTATTAAAACAAATTACTGTGCTGAGAGTGCACTCCCTGCACGCTCTCAGCATGGTAGCCACCGGGTACCGGAAAGCATCTTATGCATACTTACGATTGGGAGCTTTCCAATCATGTGACCGCCAATCACTGGGGTCACATGACCTGAATGCCACCTTCTCCTGGTTTTTATAACTCTTAAAGGGCCGGGAGGCAGTCAGTGTGAAGAGGTTCAAAAGTGTTTTGGTTTGTGGTGCACAGATACAGTGTAGTTCCACTTTAAGGAAGATCACAATAATAAGGAAAAGGAAGGAGGAGATAACAATAAATGTTGAGGACTGGGAAACAAAATGTTCTACTAAAATATACGGTAAGAAAAGCGGGAAGAGAGGGCTTTCAATGAGAAATATCATCAGGACAATCCGACAAGGATTGAAAAAAAACATTTTCAGTGTATCTCTCTAGTAATCTGCATTTACTATGTTGTATCTCTTAAAAAAATGCTGCAAGATTTGCGAGATTCTAACTTTCTGTGTACTCAGGATGGTCAGATGAAAAAAATCCTGAAAAAAAGAAGCCTAATAAAGCCACCACATCTAAGGACAATGCAATATATTTTTTTCTTGGGTTTACATACACTGGATTGGGAAATGGGATTAGAAAGACTCGCTTCACCATTTAGAAAGTATCAACCTATATTAAGGGTGTTTTGATTCTTTGTCTTGACCGTTGGAACCCCAGACTACACACATTTATGAATTGAATTTAGACCTCAAATACAACGGTGTTTCTTTGGTCTTCCAGGGAGAGAAAGGACCAATTGGGCCTGCGGGTAGAGATGGCTTGCAAGGGCCTGTGGGTCTCCCTGGAGCAGCTGGGCCTCCTGGAATCTCTGGAGAAGATGGCGATAAGGTACAGTTCATGTCTGAGTAGTCTGTGTTTAGTCTAAATATTAACATTTTTGATTGATCCAGTGTCCACAGTGAACATTTTCTTCAGTTATTGGTTTTCTCTTGGCACTGATAAGTAGTTTTATTTCCTCATATGTCTTTATGTCTTAATTTTTATAGCATCCCATTGCTGTCAGTGCTCAAAATCTTGACAAAAAAGGATAATGAATGTTTGATTTTTTGACAGTGCATAAGCAACACCCAATGACATATTTAGCAATATACACAGTTTAGTTTACTTTTATGTTTCCTTGCTATGCCTAGCCTAGAAAATTAGGACAGTGTCTTAAATCAATATTTTGTAGCACTTGTCATTGAATACGTTAAAAAAATATATATAATGTAATAGTAATACACTCATCTTTTTTTTTACATAAGTATCTTTTTTTGATTTTTTTTTTGAGTAAGACAGGTGAGTAACAGATTACATTTTCAAGCATGATATAGCACAATCTAAAGTGCAACAGATTTGCACAATTGAACAATGGAATAACAATTTTCCAAAAATCAAAAGGGGAAGTTTAGTGTATGGCATTTCACATTAGAAGTGTACATTAATATAGCCCAGATGTCTCCAAATATTCTAATGAAGGGTCCAGTTTATTATCTTTCAGACTTAAGGGGAGCTGGACTGTGACCAATGGGAGTAGAAAATGTCTTGGTGTCAGTGGGAGTAATTAGTGCCCCATTGTGATGTCAGTGGGAGGAATAGTGCCCCATCATTGGTGTCAGTGGGAGGAATAGTGCCCCATCATTGGGGTCAGTGGAAGGAATAGTGCCACATCATTGGCGTCAGTGAGAGGAATAGTGCCCCATCATTAGTGTCAGTGGGAGGAATAGTGGCCCATCGTTGGTGTCTGTGGGAGGAATAGCGCCCGATCATTGGCATCAGTGAGAGGAATAGTGGCCCATCATTGGTGTCAGTGGGAGGAATAATGTCCCATCATTGGTGTCAGTGAGAGGAATAGCGCCCCATCATTGGTGTCAATGGGAGGAATAGTGCCTCATCATTGGTGTCAGTGGGGGGGATAGTGCCCCATCATTGGTGTCAGTGGGAGGAACAGTAACTGATCATTGCTTTCAGTGGGAGGAATAATACCCCATCATTAGTGTCAGTGTGTAAAAGGGTGCCCATCACTGGTATCAGTGGGAGGAATAGCCCTCCATTGTTGGTGTCAGTGGCATGAATTATGCCGAATTAAGGCAAGCAAAGCATCCAGCCTCTGGGCCGTAGTTTGAAGACCACTAATATAGCCCAAGTAGTGGGAACCTCGTTCATGTAATGGTTAAGCATGATTGTTAAGTGAAATTACCGGTCACCCTGAAAGGCACGCAAAATACAAAAAGTGTAAGGGGCAGTACAAGGGTAAAGGATAAAGGAGGGGAGTGGGAAAGAAGAAAAAAATCCGGGGGTGGGTGTAGGGGGATTAGCCTGGAGGGAGAGGGCAGAGGAAAATGGTAAAAAAGAAGAAAAGGCATGTCTCATCTGTGCCTTTTTTTTTTGTATTTCTCCTCGTCTCCCCTTCTTTTCCAATGTATACTATATGTTTGTAAACCCTGATCTCTCTTTCTTAATAAAATAAGATTGAACTAAAAAAGAAGAAAAGGAAGCCCCCTCTCTCAGTCCACCACCTGCCCCTCTCCCCCATCACAGGAGAGCAAGCCCAGCCAGGGATACGTTCATCATTTAACAGTTTTTTATAGAGATTTGTTGATTTTGAGTATGTTGCGTTGTTGAGTATAGATAGTAATTCCACAAATGACTCACTTATTTTGTAGTAGGCCGTGTTCCAGCTTAAACATTAGTTGTGCGGTATGTGTTTGTTTACCATGTACATATAGTATTCCTGTTTTAATCATTTAGTGTGAAACTTTGTGTTTTCAAGGGTGAAGTTGGAGAGCACGGTCAGAAAGGAGCCAAGGGTAACAAGGGAGAGCATGTGAGTATTTGTTCTTATTTTTCGGCTATGCATTCTAAATCTGAAAAGTTCTTCTGGTCTACATATACTCTTTCCTATATGTTTTTTGTTTTATGGCCACAAGACAATGCTACATAAATAATTTAGATGCAGAGTAGTAGCTATTATTGGGATTTATGTATTTATTGATATATTATACTTTAGTTCTAGAAGTCCAGTGTTGTCATTTTTGCCACTATGCCACTGCTAAGAAGTTAAAAAAAATCAGTATTGCCTCAAGTGTCTCATAATTCATTATTACCTTGTGCTATCCTAAAGCACCTCCACTCTTACCCTTCCCAACCTGAACTCTTAGCGTTATCCTTCCCCTCCTAACAGTTAACCTGTCCCTTAGCGCTTAAACCCAACCTCCAAACCTAAACCCTAAAGTAAGCCTGGAATGCATCATACTCAATTAACTCCAGTGCCAGGATCCTTTGTGCGGAAAGATAACAAAGGCTGCTCTGAAAGACCACATCCATAGGATCCCATTGACAGATGCATCTGATGTATGTCTTCATGGCTTACAGACATCAGCACTATTTCCTTCCTCAGAACTGAAGAGCACTTTTTGATGAATTTATTATTCCCAAAGAATGTAGCTTAAAATACCTATATAATGATTACATCAATCATTGGTGGACTAAAAAGTCATATGGCAGGTTGTCTGCCCATCCAAGTTCTGTTTGTATGGAAACTTTAGAAAGTGCATCTTAATTGACTACCTGATAAATTTGCAATAATTTAATATGACAGCTACAGAAAAAAATGTAGCTATGGAAATAGCTACTGGTTACAATTAACATACACCGAATTTATATTTTTTTAACCTAGACAAAATTTTTAAAGAGTATTTTTGGACAGAATGGAAATCAAGTGAATTCATCTGTCAGTTCCTCTGTCTGACCCATTACCCATTTCATTTCAACTCCTTGTCCATAAATGCTATTAAAAACAATTAAAGATAGTTCCCCTACTGTATGAGGCCAGGACCTTCATTCCAGTCTTAAGAGCTAACCCATTCCTCCCACTATGCATAACAAAGGTCTACATCCTGGTCTTACACAAAGAACCCACCCCTCTGTACATACATGACCAGTACCTGTATCCAAGACTTACAGAAACAATTCATGTCTCTCTCCAGTAGCAAAGGCTGGGGTGTTGTTTAAGAGGAAAAAATCCACCCCTCTCTCCATATGTGGTTAGGACCTGTATCCTGGCCTCATTGTCTCCCTTTAAAGATAGCCAGGGCCTGCATCTCAACTTTAAAAACAACCCACACAACGCTCCCTTCAAACATAGTAACCATACAAAGAAGGATTCTCTCAATTAAACATGACCAGGGCCTGCATCCCAGCCTTTTGGACATAACCCATCCATCTCCATTCTCCATACGTTACCAGAGCCTGCACCTGGCCTAATAGAATCAACTCACGTTTTCCTCAATAAATAGTCCATCCTTACAGAAACAACCCATGTCTTACTACATACATGGCCAGGTGTTGCATCCTGGCCTACCAAAATATCCTATCTGTTCCTCCATACATGGGCAAAGCCTGCATTCTAGCCCTACGGAGACAACCTAAACAACTCTCCCTCCATACATAGTAAGGGCCCTAATTCCAGCCTGATGGAAACAACCCATCCTTCCATCCTTACATTGCCAGGGCCTGCACCCCAGAATAATATCCATACAGGGAATTAACTCTTCTCTCAATTCATACATGACCAGGGCCTGCATTCTAGCTTTTCAGACACAACTCATTCATCTTTCCCTCCATATAAGGTCTAGGCGTGGTTTATAGAGAAAATTCATTCTCTCTTCCATACTTGACTAGGGCTTGCTTCTCAGCCTTATTTACTCATCCTGTCTAAATTGGCCCTACTAGCAGAGGCGTAACTAGAACCTTCAGGGCCCAGTGCAAGAAATTCTGAAGGGCCCCCCTGACCCCTGGTCAGGGCCCTTCCCTCTTCCCGCTTCCTATGGCCCTTTAATCCCATCGCGGGTCCCTTTATTACGGTCCTGCAGAGGCACCCTTTTATAAGTTCTGCAGTGGGCCCCCTTTCTACCATCTTCCGGCCTCTCCATGGTGGTGAAATGCCAGTGCCCGGTCCCAATTGCAACCTTTTCAGTTATGAATGAACCAATTGGTACCAATCACTGACTCTGTCCATTCAGAAAAGGAAGCAGCTGGTAAATGACAAATTTACCAACCCTGTTCCCATTTCTCCATCATGATACATCTTCTACAGTAACTAGCATAAAAAAGGAGGGGGGAAGACAGCAGCCCTGTGGGGGGGGGGGGGGCAGGGAAGCACAGGGACCCTGGGAACAGCACAACACAAGTAAACTGGATAGGAGGGGCGGCGAGGGCAGCATATAGAGGAACCAATCTCCTTCATTAGGAGGAAAATGGAGGAGAATGGTTCCTCTAAATGCCGGCCCCCGCCATCCCTCCTATCCAGGTGTACGAGGGAGGCACACGGGCCCCCTGGAGCATGGGGCCTGGTTGTAATTGCAACCCCTGCAACCTCTATTGTTACGCCCCTGGGCCTTAGTATGTATATGTATGAATGTGAGTTAGGAACCTTAGGTTAAAAGATCCTTGAGTGTTGGGACTGATGTGAATGCATAATTTATATGTAAAGCGCTGCATAAATTGATGGTGCTATATAAGTACCTGTATTAATATGGGACATACATATGGAAATGCCGGTTTCTCTTTTCGCTTGTATGAACTGTATTTTTCAATATGATATTTCATATTTCTGCTTTTCTGTTTTTACTCAGGGTCCTCCGGGTCCACCTGGTCCTGTTGGCCCTGTGGGACAGCCAGGTACTCCGGTAAGTAAACACAGGCTCTTTATATTATGATATGTATTCATTTAAATAAACTACACATTTTCTCCAATTGTGTGCACTGGTTCATATTTACAAATTGCTGGCACAACAATCACAATAAACATTAAACTAATGTATATTAGGAAAAAGCAATAAATAAAGTCACCTATTGCCTGAAAATCTAAATGCACTGAATATAGAGGGTACCAGCTCGGACATACAATTCGGAACCATTGTGAGCTGTGAATTTCTAGCCCTAGACATGCGATTTTTTGAGCTGTGACGTTTTCCCTTCACCATGAAGAAATTAGATGCTTATCTGTGTTCTGTTATCTCTTTTTTTCCCTTTTATCTACAAATGTTCCTAGTTGTGGCTTTCCTTCCCATTAGAAGATAACACTTCATGCCTGCAACTCTTTTCATTCACCTAAGGCTTAAATGATCTTGACTTAGTTCTTTTTCCTCCAAAAGAAGTGTAGTATAGGACAAATGGGCAAGTTCCCACAATTTACTTTGGGATTTCTTGACTTATATAATAACTTATTGTTATTTCTCAGAACCATGGGCACACTTATGGTTAGGGTCCCACTGGAATGATGGTGTTCTTAGTTATGGATCCCACCTCCAGTAGATATATTTTCCCAGGTGTGACCTGATGTCTTGCCGCACAGTGCAGATGTTCCTAGCTGTGAATTCTTTTTAAAAGAAAAGAAACGCTAGTGTTTTCTTCCCATGATGAAATTAGTGGTGGACAACATGCATGATTCTGGCACAAATGTGATCATTAGCTGCCCCAAGGAGCCATGCAATACATTTCTAATATTGATGAGAAAACAAGTAAATTATTGACCCATATCTGCCATTTTGCTTAGTCAGAGCCTCCAGTTGGGCATCACTGAGTTAAGTATACATCACTAGTTGTAAGGTCCTTCTTTGTCTTGGCTTATGTTCTGAAATTCATTTTACAAGCTCCATGTTTATAGCTATGACATTCTTTCTTTCCCTTAAAACTTTTATTACATGATCCCATCTAAGACCATCCATTTCTAGATGTTAAATGTTCTTCTATAATTCAAAGTAGAACTTAATGTTTCACCATTTGTGTGAAAGGATTCTAATAGTAAGGGCAACATGTAAAATTTTTGCCTACATTGTAGTTTGTGCTGGAAAAAGTCTATTCAGTTAAACTTTATATTTTCAAAAATCCATTGTGATCTTAAAGGAACACGTTTTTTTTCTTTTCAAATTAATTTTTTAGCTTTCCAAGTGCATTCCTATTATACCGTGAGCTAAATAACCATGCAAGAACCAGCTTCAGTCATTCCAAAATTATAGAATATGAAGGGTTGTAACCTCTACCTTCTCTCAAATAGAAAGTTGTAGAACGTTTTCATTATTTGCACATGATAACTAATAAATTACCTTTCATATACTCTAAAAAGAAAAGTCGATATATATTTTTTAAAATATGTGGAAACTACTTTCAGTCATTTACACTAAAAATGTTTTTCTAAATGTAATTTAGGGATTATACATCAGAGATAGTTTTTCACTAGGTTAAAAACATATATGATAAAAATAAAACAAAACCTTTTTTTTTTAATCAGGGTAATGATGGAGAACCTGGTCCCCGTGGGCAGCAGGGAATATTTGGAGCAAAAGGAGATGAAGGTACCCGTGGATTCCCTGGATCTCCTGGACCTATTGGGCTGCAGGTGAGATAAAGGCTCCGTGTGTATAAATTCAGTAAACCAAGATATAACAGGGCTCTACTGCAAAAATGTTTCAGGAGCAAAAGTAATACGATACAGAACAAAAAAAAATATTTCTTTTTATTACCTCTTTTTTTTATTAGTTATTAGTATAATGATTCTGCTTCAGCATATACTACTGTTTGAATTTTGTTATACCTCAAAAAGGACCGAAATGCTGTGAGACACATTTATTAAATCTTGACAAGCAGCAGGCAAATTGTTGATATAGACCAAGGGTCTCTTAACTTACTAAAGGGCCAGTTTACTGTTCTTTAGATCTTACGAAGGCTGGACTGTGGCTAGTGGGAGTAGAAAAAGACTCATTGGTACTATGGGAGGAATAGTGCCCCATCATTGGTGTCAGTGGGGAAGAATAGTGCCCCATCATTGGTGTTAGTGGGAGGAATAATGCCCCATCTTTGGTATTGGTGAAATAAATAGTGCCCCATCATTATTGTCAGTGGGAGGAATAGTGCCCCATCATTGTTGTCAGTGGGAGAAATAGTGCCTCATCATTGTTGTCAGTGGGAGGAATAGTGCCTCATCATTGTTGTCAGTGGGAGGAATAGTGCCTCATAATAGTTGTCAGTGGGAGGAATAGTGCCCCATCATTGTTGTCAGTGGGAGGAAAGTAACCCATCATTGGTGTCAGTGGGGAGGAATAGTGCCCCATCATTTTTTTTTGTATCCAGAAAAATGTTTATTAAAGAAATAAAACATTACAAGATGCCTGTGTTGCATCCAATTGTGGTCATGCCATAAGAGCCATTAATAACACCAAAATATGTCTCCATAGAGAGTAGTTTACATTCTTATAGTAACAGAGAGGTCTATTACATATATACCATTAGTACTTAGCCCATGTTGCTTCCAAGCAGTCTGAGTGCCCTATCATTGGTACTAGTGGAAGAAATAGTGTCCCATTATTGGTGTCAGTGGAAGGAATAGTGCCCCATCATTCCGATCAGTGGAAGGAATAGTGCCCTGAAATTGGTATCAGTGGGAAGAATAATGCCCTGTTGTTGGAGTAAGTGGATAGAATGGTGCCCCAAAGGGTCAGATAAAGGGAAGCAAAGGGCTGTATATTGCCCCTGGACCACAATTTGAAGACCACCATTATAGACTTATAAACCTCAATTAGTTTTAACAAAACAGTTAGAATCCAGTGCCTTCTATATTGTATAATTAGGAAAACTGTATCTCTTTATACTTGTTAACAAGACATA